>CM055908.1:16645351-16922851 GCA_029582155.1 Panopea generosa | reverse complement strand
ATCATATTTGGCCGCTCGAACCTAATACACCTATTTAATCGCTGAAAATCGTTTAATTAACGTGACAATTGTTTACAGAATGATTATAAAAGATTTTTTTTCTTTAATACAGATATAAAATTATCTCATTATTTATTCAATTGTGTCATTTCATTTAACTATTGTAGGTAAATAGGTCAAATATGGATTTATCTTTATGGGGCCGAAAAACAAATACAAATCTGATGTTTTTGGTACGTTTCCCACAAACTTTAGTACGCTAGCTCCAACAAGACGTATTTCATTCCACAATAACTAAGTTTTACCCAATTCATTGGTTATGTATAGATAATATATATATTAATTATTTGTCAGTTAATATAACCAGTATTAAATGGGGCGGTAGGTAGTGAAAAAAGTGTTGGCCGGTCACGCCAGAGGTTTGGACTATATCCCCAGCTCGGTCTGGTGCCTCTCCAAAACCCCACTCAGTACTAATTACAACCAGGAAGCGGTTCATCTAAGCTCTGAGCTTTCTTCGCAGTCGAGCTCAAATAAATTTGTATAATATATGTATTAACCCAAGAAGGACAATAATCGGTAATGTTGTTCGGATAGCAGCCTTGTTTAATCGGTTGCTACATATGTTATTTACAGTACATGCATCAATTATTTTATATGTTTTTGTTATCGGATGACAAACGTGATTAAGATGCAACATTTAGCATTCATTTACGAACTATTTACATACTGAAATTGTAGAAAACTTATTATTTTGACAAAAGTATTTTGTATACATACTGAACGGGCCTCGGTTTATATTTAGTATATAATTTTTTTGTTCGATTTTCTTTCATCAGTTTTAAGAGATACATTTATCAGTTAAAAGTTCTTATTGGCGATGGAAACACTAAATGACTTACAAAATAGACTATTTAAAAGTAAAAATGTAAATGCAACGTTTGTGCAACTTCTTTTACCTATGCTCAAACACTGATGCATGTATCAGGCAGCCAACTCGAAAAAGTAGATGGACATATAATCCGTGACCAGAACATATATCAATGCAACGGACGTACATACCGTGCTATTAACCATCATTAATGATATGGACGTACACACCCTGTCATGAACCTTCATTAATGATAAGGACGTATATACCGTGTACTGATTCTTCATCAATGATACAGACGTATATACCGTATACTGAACCTTTATCAATGCAACGGACGTACATACCGTGCTATTAACCATCATTAATGATATGGACGTATACACCCTGTCATGAACCTTCATAATTGATAAGGACGTATATACCGTGTACTGATTCTTCATCAATGATACAGACGTATTTACCGTATACTGAACCTTCATCAATGCAACGGACGTACATACCGTGCTATTAAACTTCATTAATGATATGGACGTATACACCCTGTCATGAACGTTCATTAATGACAAGGACGTATATACCGTGAACTGATCTTTCATTAATGATACAGACGTATATACCGTATACTGAACCTTCATCAATGTTACGGACGTATACACCGTGTACTGATCCTTCATTAATGACACGGACGTATATACCGTTTCCTGATCCTTTATTAATGGTACGACGTATATACCGTGTACTTATCCTTTATCAATGACACGGACGTATATACCGTGTCGTGAACCTTCATCAACGATACGGACGTATATAACGTGACCTAAACTTAAACTTAAACAAAACAAAATAAAAATATCCAAAGAACACCTCCACAAAAAAACATTCTTCAAGTGTTCTGTTACAGTTCCATCCTTTCTTTCTTTTTTCCTTTTCTTTCTCATTGCCTTCATTCTCTACTCTATCATTTCTAGACTGATTTGCCTTTCATACGCTGTTATACTACTTGTATAAACCTTTGATATTTGTTATTGATATTATATTTTACGGGACTGGTTCCTGTAAACAATGGGCAATACAATATATTTAGACTAAACTAAAACTAAACATAATACGACGTAACATAACAAGTGTTATACGTGGAAATGATTAATAAACAGAGGTGTGGACCCAAGGACTACCTCTACCATATCAGCCTAATTATATTTAAACAGTTTTGCAAAAGATTATAAGCAAAACAACCTTATTAAAAAACAGTCGCACAAATCACGAATTCCGAATGTCTGCATAACAATAAATCGCTACTGCTTGGACGACTGGTAAACAGCGTGTCACATGTAGCGTGGGAGAAGGAGCAAAGCCTTTGTTTGGAGAGAGATTTATTTGTTTGGTATTGCAGTAATAGAGCTTTTTATAATATACTAAGATTTCGACTTGTGATTTAATTATAATTAGATTTTATCGTGTGCAAATGTACTTCCATTTTCACCAATAAAACAACATTGATTTAGAGATAAAGCAGTTCAGATAACATTGAAAACTGTTACAGCCTTCGTCTGTATCAATATTTGCGTAGCGTATTATGGGGTGTGAATTAACGATGATATTACCGTAGTTATGCCAGTATAAATGGCATGATTTCGCCTGGTAGCCATGTTGTAATGTTTTCCCGATTACCTATGCTGATATGTAGGATAGACTTGAGTCGAGACATTATTATGTAAAAGCTTGAATAACTGAAGAGTGATATAAATAAAGAAAAATAAATAAAGAAAAAGATATTATAACTATACAGGCAGGCAGATGCAGCGACAGACAGACAGACAGACAGACAGACAGACAGACAGACAGACAGACAGACAGACAGACAGACAGACAGACAGACAGACAGACAGACAGACAGACAGACAGACAGACAGACAGACAGACAGACAGACAGACAGACAGACAGACAGACCAGACAGACAGACAGACAGACAGACAGACAGACAGACAGACAGACAGACAGACAGACAGGCAGGCAGGCAGGCAGGCAGGCAGGCAGGCAGGCAGGCAGGCAGGCACTCTGTTGTGGTAGATTGAGAGCTAAAATAACCAATATGTTAAGGTTAAAAAAAATCCCTTTAAGTTTCTTAAATGTTTTAAAAATCTGATATCCGGTCTTTGTTGAAAATGCCAATAGATAAAGTGACATTGCAGTATGATTTACAGACAAAAATAACATCCACATTCTTCCTAGCATTATTTCTACGTGTAATATTATATTCATATTAAAATTGGTGGTGTTTGTGTCACTTCCGGTAGTACATATATGCTTTAACCATAGTTTGTTTTTAAAAGACGAATGCGTTATTAACATTATGCTTAAACTTTAGTAGTTTCTGCAATAGATCACAGTGTAGTCAACGTTATGCTCAAACCTGAGTGGTCTCTACAATAAAACACGGCGTAGTCAACGCTGTATTTAAACATATGCGGTCTCTACAATAGATCACGGCGTAGAAAACGATATGCTTAAACCTAAGTGGTCTCTACTATAACGCTTTGCTGAAACCTAAGTGGTCTCTACAATAGAGCACGGCGTAGTCAACGCTATGCTGAAACCTAAGTGGTCTCTACAATAGATCACGGCGTAGTCATCGCTATGCTGAAACATATGTGGTCTCTACAATAGATAACGGCGTAGTCAACGCTATGCTGAAACCTAAGTGGTTTCTACAATAGATCACGGCGTAGTAAACGCTATGCGGAAACATATGTGGTCTCTATAATAGATAACGGCGTAGTCAACGCTATGCTGAAACCTAAGTGGTCTCTACAATAGATCACGGCGTTGTCGACTCTATGCTGAAACATATGTGGTCTTTATAATAGATCACGGCGTTGTCGACTCTATGCTGAAACATATGTGGTCTCTACAATAGATCACGGCGTTGTCGACTCTATGCTGAAACATATATGGTCTCTACAATAGATCACGGCGTAGTGAACGCTATGCTTAAACCTAAGTGGTCTCCACTATATACCACGGAGTAGTCAACACTATGCTGAAACCTAAGTAGTTTCTACAATAGAACACGGCGTAGTCAACGCTATGCGTACACCTAAGTGGTCTCTACAAGAGATCGCGACTTAGTCCGCGCTATGCTTAAACATAATCATTCTTTACAATAGATCACTGCGTAGTCAGCGCTATGATTAAAACTAAGTGGTTTCTACTGTATACCACGTCGTAGTCAGCGCTATATTTAAACACATGTCTCTACAATAGATCACGGCGTAGAAAACGCATCGTGGTTTGAACAATTTCTCAATCTGATAGAGTCTTAATTAAACTGTTATAGAAATGTTATTATCTGGTAGAATAGGAGTTCATGACTTAGACACATACAGACTTACGAACGGACGGATGGACGGACATAACTAATATACTATGCATACATTATAGACGTATGGAGACGGAATTAAGAATTTCGACCTAAAACAAAAAAAAATCTTTTAAAAGACAGATTTGATTAATATAAGGTTCATCTCGTTATCTAAAATGTTAAATCAATATTACCTGTTATGGATAGTACAATAACTACGTCTGATTGTAATTATATTTACTTTTGTTTCGTTGAATGAACGACTTTATAATACAGAAAACAATATTTAATAATTCTATATATAAAATATACCAAAATAATATTGTCATAATGTATCAGTTTGCATAGCAATATCAGAATATTTCAGTGTTGTTAAAATTAAGAACAAACTATTTTAAGACGAACTGAGACGAATTTTCCTACTTTTTGTCGCATATTACGTTTTACGATCACACAAAGGAATAAAACCAGTTTTATTTATAGTCGATAACAGTAAAATAGAGACAAAATTAGTTATGTTTAGCTATTAACCGACATTATAAAAAAAACATTTTCCATCTTAAGGTTTATAGTTGCGTGTACATGTGGCAGATGCCTGCATCGCGAACTATCATCGTTATCTCGTCTCAGATTTACACGATACTTCATGTTATGCTTTATTTTTTGTTTGTTAATTTGTCTTTTTACAGTTTTAAACATTTGTATCGGGCTAAAGAATATTTTATCCTATGTTTTTTTTCTATGAAAAAAATAATTAAATCTAGATCACTGATAATAAACCAAAACACGACATAAGTAAATCCAGGCCTTTCAGATCAACTGTTGGTAAATATGTAATATTGTAAGATATTCGAATAGAATATGTTTAAACCAACTACCTCCATGTAAACGAGGTTGCTCAGTGGCTAAAACAATTATAATAATGATGTTCAGAGCACATATTTAGAAAACTAGTTAGGCAGTTTGGTCAATATGGTCAATGGTTAAAATGCATGTTCATCGAAAATTAAACGGTTGCTTCCAACTTTCAAGTCGCTCAATATTTAGATGGTAGTGATTGTTTGTTGGCGGACTAAGTATCTTAGTGCTGAAATAGTGATGGTAAGTCAACACTGTGGTACGGCAATATTAATACACTGCATGTAAAGTGCTAAAATAGTGTTAAAAAGTAAAAACTACGGCAGTCATGCATACAGTACATTGCACGTAAAATACTAAACTAGTGTTCATAAGCCCTTGGTGTGGTCATAAATGTATTGCATTTAAAGCACTGGAATAGCTTTACACACTGGATAGATATTCTTTTTGAATGGGGTTTAACGCCATTTTCGACACATCATTTCAGGTTGCCATTATGGCATATCCAGTTTTACTGGTGGAGGAATATCCAGTTTTACTGGTGGAGGAATATCTCAGACTGAGTCAGATAGAGTAGAACCATAGCCCTTCCACGAGTAACTGGCAAACTTTCTCAGATAACGTTTTTGAAACGAACGGGACTCGAACCTTCGACCTTAGCGGTGAGAGGTTAGTGATCTTGAGACGGCGCCGTAGACCACTCGGCCAAGGAGAACCTACTGGATAGATACATTTCACATTAAGAGTTTAAAAAATGGTGTCAATATGGTACGGTCATAAATAGCCGCACGTAAAGTGCTAAAATAGTGTTTGTAAACCAATACCATTACCTTGTGCTAAATAGTGACCGGCCATCGTAATATCTCTTTGTTGACAGGACACGTGAAGTCACCATCGTGCTGTGAGACGGCATAGAGTTCCTGACGCATAGAGCTTCCCGAGGAGCCCTTTATATGCGTTGCGTCCTAACGCATAGAGCTCCCCGGGAGCCCTATGCATTAAGCCTCGGCGTATAGAGCTCCCGGGGAGCCTCATGCATTAAGCCTCGGCGTATGGACTCCCGGGGAGCCCTATGCATTAAGCCTTGGCGTATAAAGCTCCCGGGGAGCCTTATGCATTAAGCTTCGGCGTATAGAGCTCCCGGGGAGCCTTATGCATTAAGCCTCGGCGTATAGACTCCCGGGGAGCCCTATGCATTAAGCCTCGGCGTATAGAGCTCCCGGGGAGCCTTATGCATTAAGCCTCGGCGTATAGACTCCCGGGGAGCCCTATGCATTAAGCCTCGGCGTATAGACTCCCGGGGAGCCCTATGCATTAAGCCTCGGCGTATAGAGCTCCCAGGGAGCCCTATGCAATCAGCCTCGGCACCATTATTATTTTTATATTAACAACTGTTCTAACCGTACACTTGTTTTTTTTTGTTGTTATCATCGAAAATTGACCACACTATTGTTATTGATGATGATGGTGATGATGATGATGATGATGATGGTGATGATGATGATGATGATGATGATGATGATGATGATGATGAAAGCAGTGATTATCATACAAATACTATAGTTTGTAAACTTTATAGTCATGTATGCTTTAGCTTACCTCTTCCTGTAGTCTTTATTTTGTATTTATATTCCGGTTGTCCGCGGTGTGTCCGCGCGTGTGTATGTGTGTGTCCTGAGATAGCCTCAACCAGCTTGTTGACACATTTTATTTATCAATTTTCAAAATATGAATTATTAAACAAAAGGATATAAGATATACACCATTATATATATGTAAGTGACCTCCAACGATGGTTTGACCCCAGGATAGCCTAAATATTTAAGTGCAAATAAAGAGCTGTGTTGATATCCGTTATCACCAAACATTAGCTTTATAGATTTATACCACGTTATACAGGGACAGCTACAGATTGTAAACAAACATACTAATCACGCATGCGCACTTTTAAGTTCAGGGTTCTTCGAACCCAAGTGGTCCAAAACGCTGCCATCTAATGACCAATTACCTCACATCGCTAATGTCGTGGGTTCGAGCCTTGCTCCAAAATCCTTATTGGAGAAAGTTTGCCAGTTTTGACGGGCGGACGGTGGTTCTATTTGATTATTCTGAGGTATTACCTAACCAATTAAAGTGGATGGTGTTAAACACAAATACAAATATTGTGTTGAAATAATTCCGCCATTGTTGTTATCAGCACCTTCGTCTTCTCTCAAAGCAACAGCAGATTTTCAGCAACGACTAACACTGGTCATAAAGTCGCTGTTGTTTACAACATACACGGTTTTGCTTGTATCAAACTGCATTGTAACATATTGTATTGTACGTTGATTACTGCCGGCTGTCAAGCCCTGCCGATTCGAAACAGCCTGGCTCAGAGATATGAAACCCGAACCAGTCATAATATACCGACACCGACTAAACAAGTGTATCTTACAAAATGCTTGACGTTGGTGTATTTGATACCAATATGAATCAGATTAGGACCCAGTCTCCAACATAACCAGGCGTACTATGTACCACTGTACCACCGCTGCGTTCACATAGACTGTCATGACATTCTTTTATGTATTGGTGTAAAACAGTATAAATGTCACTGACGTGTTTGTACCGAGTGTACCTTCACTTTGCAACCATGGTCCGAATACTCGCCACAGTCATGTACGCGATCGTAAACATCAGGCCTACACACACTGGCCAAATAAAAACATGGGGTGTCACCAGTGGCTATTACAAATGTTTGTCTTCTACCATATCGGTACCGATTCGTAGTCGATTTAAATTAGCTGAATACTAGTATATTATAAAACTAACACTCGCTTCATGTGCGTACATTTATTTATATACATTAAACGCACACATATTTATATATATTAAATGCACACATATTTATACATTAAACGTACACATATTTGTATATATTAAACGCATACATATCTATATACATTAAATGTACCTATATTTATATACATCAAACGCGCATATATTTATATACATTAAACGCGCACATATTTATATACATTAAACGCACACATATTTATATATTTTAAACGCGTACATATTTATATACATTAAACACATACATATTTATATTAATTAAATGCACACATATTTATATACATTAAACGCACACATATTTATAAATATTAAACGCACACATATTTATATACATTCAAAGCACACATATTTATATACATTAAACGCACACGTATTTATATACATTAAACGCACACATATTTGTATACATTAAATGCTCATATATTTATATACATTAAACAAACATATATTTATATACATCTTCGTGTGAACAGTTTAATCAACCGTCCGTCTGTTCACCATCGTGTGCAGTTGGTAATACAAACAATGTACTGTTGACACATGGAGATTAGAACGCAGTAAGACTTTGATTAGAAATCTAAAACAAAAGTCGCGCATGCTTCAGATGTGACCCCGATATATAGATAATACGGGATCTGTCAAACGGTATCAGTTTTAATCTGGACGTATTGATTCTATACGAATTATCTGTATTTGTTTGAAAATCTGTCTGTTATATTTAAAAAATCTATTACATTATGGTTTATTATGGATGTATTTTTTTCTTTAAGCACCGCTTGACCTCGCAATGTCCTTTTTTGGTTTCATAATTTCTGTAGAATACATTCCATATATGCTACCATATACGGCATATCTAACAAACAAGTCCCACAAAAACTAACTCAGTTAAGTTTTGTGGACACATTTCTGATCGACAATTTTCGGTTACAATTCCAGAATTACACGAAGAGTTACCGTTGCCAGTCGATAGGATCTTTCTATTTTTTAAATTTTAAAAGGTAGTTAGATATTGCGAATCTCATTTTTATCTGCTTTTCGCACAGTCTCCGTGATGACTGACCCGCGACCTTGTGTCTCATTGTCTTCATTTCTCATCGCTGATTCACGTGGGTGTTACCTGCGGAGATGAGTCTGTCTAAGTACCCCAAGGATCCCAGGATTGATCTGATATGTTTCACAAACTGTTTCATACCTATATAATTATTACTGTAGTGTTTCTCTTAAATGAAGAAAGTTTCCAGACTGTCGTTTTTAATCCTCTGGCATACAGACAGACAACACTAGCAGCTACCTGACGAGGTGTATTTAAGTGATATATGAACTAGCAGATAATGACGAGGTGTATTAAAGTGATATGTGTACTGGCAGCTACCTGACGAGGTGTATTTAAGTGATATATGTACTAGCAGCTACCTGACGAGGTGTATTTAAGTGATATATGTACCGGCAGCTACCTGACGAGGTGTATTTAAGTGATATAAGTACCAGCAGCTACCTGATGAGGTGTATTTAAGTGATATATGTACCAGCAGCTACCTGATGAGGTGTATTTAAGTGAAAAATGTACCAGCAACTACCTGACGAGGTGTATTTAAGTGATATATGTACTAGCAGCTACCTGACGAGGTGTTTTTAAGTGATATATGTTATGGCAGATACCTGACGAGGTGTATATAAGTAATATATGTACCAGCAGCTACCTGACGAGGTGTTTTTAGTGATATAAGTACCAGCAGCTACCAGACGAGGCGTATTTAAGTGAAAATGTACCAGCAGCTACCTGACGACGTGTATTTAAGTGATATATGTACCAGCAGCTACCTGACGAGGTGTTTTTAGTGATATAAGTACCAGCAGCTACCAGACGATTTGTATTTAAGTGAAAATGTACCAGCAGCTACCTGACGACGTGTATTTAAGTGATATATGTACCAGCAGCTACCAGACGAAGTGTATTTAAGTGATATATGTACCAACAGATACCTGACGAAGTGTATGTAAGTGATATATGTACCAGCAGCTACCTGATGAGGTGTATTTAAGTGAAAAATGTACCAGCAACTTCCTGACGAGGTGTATTTAAGTGATATGTGTACTAGCAGCTACCTGACGAGGTGTTTTTAAGTGATATATGTTATGGCAGATACCTGACGAGGTGTATATAAGTGATATATGTACCAGCAGCTACCAGACGAGGTGTATTTAAGTGAAAATGTACCAGCAGCTACCTGACGACGTGTATTTAAGTGATATATGTACCAGCAGCTACCAGACGAAGTGTATTTAAGTGATATATGTACCAGCAGCTACCAGACGAAGTGTATTTAAGTGATATATGTACCAGCAGCTACCTGACGACGTGTATTTAAGTGACATATGTACCAACAGCTACCAGACGACGTGTATTTAAGTGATATATGTACCAGCAGCTACCTGACGACGTGTATTTAAGTGACATATGTACCAGCAGCTACCTGACGACGTGTATTTAAGTGACATATGTACCAGCAGCTACCTGACGAAGTGTATTTAAGTGATATATGTACCAGCAGCTACCTGACGACGTGTATTTAAGTGATATATGTACCAGCAGCTACCAGACGACGTGTATTTAAGTGATATATGTACCAGCAGCTACCTGACGACGTGTATTTAAGTGATAAATGTACCAGCAGCTACCAGACGACGTGTATATAAGTGATATATGTACCAGCAGCAACCTGACGACGTGTATTTAAGTGATATATGTACCAGCAGCTACCTGACGACGTGTATTTAAGTGATATATGTACCAGCATCTACCTGACGGCGTGTATTTAAGTGATATATGTACCAGCAGCTACCAGACGACGTGTATTTAAGTGATATATGTACCAGCAGCTACCTGACGACGTGTATTTAAGTGACATATGTACCAGCAGCTACCTGACGACGTGTATTTAAGTGATATATGTACAGCAGCTACCTGACGACGTGTATTTAAGTGACATATGTACCAGCAGCTACCAGACGACGTGTATTTAAGTGATATATGTACCAGCAGCTACCTGACGAAGTGTATTTAAGTGATATATGTACCAGCAGCTACCAGACGACGTGTATTTAAGTGATATATGTACCAGCAGCTACCTGACGACGTGTATTTAAGTGATATATGTACCAGCAGCTACCTGACGACGTGTATTTAAGTGACATATGTACCAGCAGCTACCAGACGACGTGTATTTAAGTGATATATGTACCAGCATCTACCTGACGAAGTGTATTTAAGTGATATATGTACCAGCAGCTACCTGACGACGTGTATTTAAGTGATATATGTACCAGCAGCTACCTGACGACGTGTATTTAAGTGACATATGTACCAGCAGCTACCAGACGAAGTGTATTTAAGTGATATATGTACCAGCAGCTACCAGACGAAGTGTATTTAAGTGATATATGTACCAGCAGCTACCTGACGACGTGTATTTAAGTGATATATGTACCAGCAGCTACCTGACGACGTGTATCTGACGACGTGTATTTAAGTGATATATGTACCAGCAGCTACCTGACGACGTGTATTTAAGTGATATATGTACCAGCATCTACCTGACGACGTGTATTTAAGTGATATTTGTACCAGCATCTACCTGACGACGTGCATTTAAGTGATATATGTACAAGCAGCTACCTGACGACGTGTATTTAAGTGATATATGTACCAGCAGCTACCTGACGACGTGTATTTAAGTGATATATGTACCAGCAGCTACCTGACGAAGTGTATTTAAGTGATATATGTACCAGCAGCTACCTGACGAGGTGTATTTAAGTGATAAATGTACCAGCAGCTACCTGACGAGGTGTATTTAAGTGATAAATGTTTTCTAACTTATACAATTACCTGCCTTTTACTTGTAGCATCGGTAAAACATCGGTAAACCATGGGCTAAAATGTTGATACTGGTGTTCAGATCTCATGCTTCAGACAAAGGTATTTTTGCTTTAATTATTACAGGTATAGTTCCACAAATAGAGAAATCGACCATTTTTTGTGGTAAATAAAACATTTTCACAGCATCGGCAGAATCTTATTTTAAACGAGACAAATTAATGCAAATTTAGTTTTTACATCAACAAGTGTTTAGATGTAGAACATAATACATATTATTAAATATATATTGCAATAGCTTTTGATAAACTTTCAGCTTTTCTTAATATTTTTATACATATTTAATCAAGTCTTAATATAAGTTTTCGTTTAAAACTGTTTTACGCAATCACTATGCATTGAAATTTCAACTGAAATTAGCGTTTTTATTTTTTTTTCAAAAGTATTCAACCGATTTTGACCGAATGTTTTATTTATACACAGTTTATGATTTTTACTTCTTAACTTTTTAGCTGAAAAAAAGAGTCCTGGACAATACTATCATCGTAATCAGCTTGATGTGCGTGTTTTTATGTGGAAATGTTCTCTAGTAAACTATTAAACAACCGTATTAAGCTGCTTCGCAAAGCATATTATATCAAGAGTCCATAATATTTCACGAACACCGCTTCGACGTTGAACGAAATATTTCGATGACAAAACGGTGACATGAGATTAACCCAAATATTAATATCTGATAGACAAACATTAGCTCGCTAATCCCGAAGTAAAATACATTTCTGTACATGTCAGAGAAAGGATCCGCCGGCTGTCACATAAGTGTCGCCATTGAGCAAATATCGATATGCCCCAATATGACATAGACCCTTCCTGTCAGTTTCAAAGAGACCTAAATATGCAAAATATGTTGTTTGAAATATTTGAATTATATATGCTCTGTTTTCAGTTTTCAAATATTGATTATTTTGATGTTCAACGAAACTGTGATAGACTCTAACATCTCTATTCTGGTTGGAAAATTTTGTAGGAACTACCTTCATTAATTTTAAAATGCTGTATATTTTTTATTTTGTCTTAAACTAAATGTTTCACTAAAAGGAAAATATTTTACTTTTCTGTGTTTCTCTATAATCCTATAAATAAAAAGATAAAATAAATAAATAAATAAATAAATAAATAAATAATAAATAAAAAAATGATTGAATGAATGAATAAATAAATAAATGAATGAATGAATGAATGAACGAACGAACGAACGAACGAACGAACGAACGAACGAACGAACGAATGAATGAATGAATGAATGAATAAATAAATAAATAAATAAATAAATAAATACATAAACGGTTGGTTACAAACACCTCCGAATTAATTATCAAATTTGTCCTCATTGGTTCGATGCTTTGCAATCTTGTAACTACAGTACAAATGAGATTTCAGTGACTCGCCAAAACATAACGTACAGTTTCAATATTATTTGTTATTATAAGTTGAACAATACTGTTGGTCAATATTGTATAGCGGAACGACTGCTTTAGGGCAAATTCTTTGTCTCAACCGCTGTTTTAAACTGATTTATTTTTACATTGATTTTACAACTTAGACAAATCTCACTGGAAGTATTCCCGGGGAGAACAAGTACCAAGCATATGCGGATAAAGTGTCTTGCTCAGGACACATCACATAGCCGTGGCGGAACCCATAACTTCCTGATCCTGGGCCGGATACTCTACTACTGGACCACGTGCTCTATACAAACTGCTAAATGATATTTATATATATGTATATTATGTGCATTTTCATTCATGAATTAATAGTCAATAATGTGTTATATTTAGGTTACCGGTAAACAAACACAGTTGGTGGCTTCCTTAATAGGATACAGCGTGTTGTTTTTTTATAATTTTAGTTCAGTTTATATTAAATTCCTAGATGATTGATATATATACATCAGTTTTACGTCTATTGTGGTTTTCTCACCAGGGGTCCTCGTCTTGGAATTAGCATTGAACTAACAGACAGGCTGTCTAGAGCTCTTTAACAGATATTTGTTTATTTTTGTAAAACTAAATCTTTATCGTTTTTAATCACCTTTCTCTGCTTTGCTTGTCAGAACGAACGCGTATGTTTGAGATTAACGATAATTGGTTTGTTCATGAATCGAGTCAACAGAGCAGAGCAGAGCAGAGCAGATCAGATCAGATCAGAGCAAAGCAGAGCAGAGCAGAGCAGAGCAGAAGATTCGTTTAGTTTAGCTTGAGCACTACAAAGTCATAGTGTCGCCAATGAAAACAGGAAATATTTCCTTGGGATAGTCGCATAATGGCGATTATAAATAATCATTGTTTTTCTTCTTTAAAAATTCATTTTCCTTCTTTTCATACTCACTGTTTTTTTTATTTGAATGGCGTTATTGATGTATTTTGAACATTTTGAATGCATTGTTATCTTTGAATTGTTAATTTAGAAAAACAATTGTTGCTTGGAAATTGGGATATGAATACATGATTTAGGAAGTCTTCTTTCACTTTGTCAACAGTGTGCACACTGAACAGAAAAAAATCTCTTGGATGACACATGACCCATTATTTTCTCATCATACTTAAGTAGTGCATACTAGGTTGACAAACAGTAGAATGTAAGTTTAACTTCTTTCATTTGTGTCTCACTATCAATGACAGGCCTTCAAACTTTTTTTGTTTACTATGAAATAAAGAACAAAAGTCAATGCTGGGGCTACACCTACAAAGCTTTTCACCATGAACAACATATTTCAAATACACAAGGTGCACGTAAAAGTACATAAAAATAGTAAACACATTAATATTTTTAGCAGTTTAGTTTAACTTTGCAGCAAAACAGTACACAGTATAGTAATATTTGCATAGAACGCATAACAACTACGGTTTTTAGACGTAAAATACAAATTATAATCTAATTAAGTTTGCATTGAATGCACCCTTTATTAACAACTACTTTTCGCGACACGGACATTGGAACGAGTTCATTTATCAGAATAAACACTTTCAATCCTAAACTAAAATCTCTGCTGCGAACTGATGCCTTGCATTATATCCATAAAGCCAAAGTATATTTCGGGTCATTTCGAGACAATTCATAACCGACGAAAATCAAACTGTAACTTTATGTTTTGTCCATACGTATGGCACTAGTATTGCAGCTGTTTTGTCCTCATTATAATATTTTGAAGAAGAAAAAAACACACAAAAAAATGCATTTTTAAATTAACCATACAGTACGATATCGATATTATGTCATTTTGATAAACATTTGGACCAAAAGATATAAGAGTTACAAACACATTACACATATCATACATTGCTTATGTTAATGCCTTCAGCATATATATTATCAAAGACATATACCGTTATAATATGTTTTATCGAGCAGTGAACGCAATTTGAAGTATTATTCAAGCATCATTCGTTTGTCATTTGGGAATGGGGTTAGGCCAGGTGAGAAACTACCCAAACGTTGTCATATGTGAGGTCTTTATTGTTGAACACATGCTTGTATCTGTCAGGCCATATATTGAGTAAATGATTACGTCTGCGAAGTCATTTATATAGCAAATGTTTACGTCTACAAAATCATTTATTGAATAAATGTTTGCGTCTGCGAGGTCATTCATTGGCCAAATGCTTATAACTACGATATCTTATATTGAACAATTGCATATGTCTTTGAGGTCATATATTAAACAAATGTTTGCGTTTGCGAGTTCATTTATTGAGAAAATGCTTGCATCAACGAGATCATTATATCTAACAAACGTGTGCGTCTGCGAGGTCATTCATTGAACAAATGCTTATGTCTACGAGGTCATATATTAAACAAATGTTTGCGTCTGCGAGGTCATTCATTGAACAAATGCTTATGTCTACGAGGTCATACATTGAACAAATGTTTGCGTCTGCGAGTTCATTTATTGAGAAAATGTTTGCGTCAACGAGCTCATTATATCGAACAATTTGCGTCTGCGAGGTCAATCATTGAGCAAATGTTGACGTCTACGAGATCATTATATTGAACAAATTTTTGCGTCTGCGAGGTCATTCATTGAGCAAATGCTTATGTCTACAAGATCATTATATTGAATAAAAGTTTGCGTCCGCGAGGTCAATCACTGAGCAAATGTTTATGTCTACGAGTTCATCATATTGAACAAATGTTTGCGTCCGCGAGGTCAATCATTGAGCAAATGCTTATGTCTACGAGATAATTATATTAAACAAAAGTTTGCGTCCGCGAGGTCAATCACTGAGCAAATGCTTATGTCTACGAGATCATCATATTGAACAAATGTTTGCGTCCGGGAGGTCAATCATTGAGCAAATTCTTACGTCTACGAGATCATTATATTAAGCAAATGTTTGCGTTTGCGAGGTCATTTATTGAGAAAATGCTTGCGTCAACGAGCCCATTATATTGAACAAATGTTTGCGTCTGCCTCGTCAATCATTGAGCAAATGCTTATGTCTACGAGATCATCATATTGAACAAAAGTTTGCGCCCGCGAGGTCATTCATTGAACAAATGCTTATGTCTACGAGGTCATATATTAAGAAATGTTTGCGTCTGCGAGTTCATTTATTGAGAAAATGCTTGCGTCAACGAGATCATTATATTGAACAAAAGTTTGCGTCTGCCACGTCAATCATTGAGCAAATGCTTATGTCTACGAGATCATCATATTGAACAAAAGTTTGCGTCCGCGAGGTCAATCACTGAGCAAATGCTCATGTCTACGAGATCATTATATTGAACAGGTTACGTCAGCGAGGTCAATCATTGAGCAAATGCTTATGTCTACGAGTTCATTATATTAAACAAAAGTTTGCGTCCGCAAGGCCAATCATTGAGCAAATGCTTATGTCTACAAGATCATTATATTAAACAAATGTTTGCGTCCGCGAGGTCAATCATTGAGCAAATGCTTATGTCTACGAGTTCATTATATTAAACAAAAGTTTGCGTCCGCGAGGTCAATCACTGAGCAAATGCTTATGTTTACGAGGTTATATATTAAACAAAAGTTTGCGTCCGCAAGGTCAATCATTGAGCAAATGCTTACTTATGTCTACGAGATCATTATATTAAACAAAAGTTTGCGTCTGCGAGGTCAATCATTGAACAAATGCTTATGTTTACGAGGTCATATATTAAAGAAATGTTTGCGTCTGTCGCGAGTTCATTTATTGAGAAAATGCTTGTGTTAACGAGCTCATTATATTGAACAAATGTTTGCGTTTGCACGGTCATTCATTGAGCGAATGCTTATGTCTGTGAGGTTATAAATTGAACAAACGTTTTTCTGCAAAGTTACATATTAAGCAAATGCTTGCATCTGCGAGGTGATATATTGAAAAATGTTGTATGTAGCCTAACAATAAATCTTGTTTTATGGGCCATTAATAATGTGCTTCTTCATTTGTATAACACATGCGGCTGAGATTCTGTAGGTAAATACAAAACGAGTGTAGGCGAATGCTAGCCAATCAGTCAAGATTAGACGGTATTTTGACTTTGACTTTTTGTCACAGAATGCTCTCATTCATAAAATCACGAAATCTTTCTTTGATGTTTTTATTTATACTATTGCCATGAATGAAATTGCTAAATCCCAGCACACACATGTCCGAAAACTAATATGTCACACAGATTCATTGATAAAGTTAATAAAAAGCTAAAAGAAATAAGACGTACAACTGCTAGCTTAAAAATAAACAACACGTGCTTATACACTGTTTAGAAAACATGCATTATTCAATCAGAATATTTTGAAAGCGTGTTTTGTCTGTACACTTAGGACTTCTTACCAACAGAAGAATGCGGTCCCCTATAGAGTTAATTTAACAGCGGGTGAAATAAACGACATTTGATTTTAGCATAGTTTTCTTGGGCTAGCGTTTCTATTATGTAAGCTAACAATCTCGTGTAGATAAAAAATGTTTTTGTTTGTTTATTAAACAGCATTATATTGCATTTAACAGTTGGAGAGAGAGAGATAGAGAGAGAGAGAGAGAGAGAGAGAGAGAGAGAGAGAGAGAGAGAGAGAGAGATAGAGAGAGAGAGAGAGAGAGAGTATAAAAAAGAGAGAAATAGCGAAACATTGAGAGAGAACGGAACGTGTATAATCATTTGTGGAAAGCTACAATCATCAGCTGTATTGAATCCATACTTGGATAAATAATTTGAACTTAAAACTTCAGAATTTGAAACAACAGTAACAACAGTTACAATGAAAAACAAAGCAATATAGATAGGAAAGGAACTGAGATTTAAAAAAAAAATACTGCATCTGCTATTTGTAAAATTTTTAAAAAAAGACTATCTATATAGACGGAGAATGTTGAGTGAAACTGATATTGTATGTTATTATTGTTTGATTGTATATATTTAGGTATATATTGATATGAGTGTGTAACAGTATCTCAATAAATGGACTGTTACAGCTGGAAAAAAATGACATGATAATACCTAAATCCGAATGGAAGCAATGTTCTGAATTTAGTTTCATTGGTAGAAAAATACCTAAATCTGAAACCTGAATGGACAAAGGGAACGTCTATCACATTGGAAACAGTATGAAAGTTAAAACATTCAAACATGCTTCAACCCCACAACAGGGTAAACAAGGGTAAACTTATATCTAGCAAAAATAGTTTTCAATTTCCAATACCAAGCAGAGAAGACAACATTTATCTTGTCTCAAATTAGAAAAAAGCCAATGATGTCTAATAAAGATTTGTTTGAAATACAGACCACAACCAAGGAAAAAAACGGACAGAACACCACCAAAAGAATCATAAAAATCACCATATTTAAAAAAATTTTTTTCAATAAACAGTAGTAAACAGATTCTGTTGATATCTAATCTATGTCTTGATTCTTTTAACGAGCGTGGCCGCACGCAGATGCTCAGATTACGTATCTGCTGCCGCTGCTGCTTTGTGGTTGCTGCACACATTGAATAAAAAAGTTATTTAAAAAACGATAAGTAAACACAATCCCACAGGAATGTTACAATGCCGTTCTAAGATTTATTTCAGCTTTATGAATCAAATTATTATCATCTATCTGTATCTTTCTGAAAACCAGAAGTTAATTGAATAACATATTGAATTCAAACTCTGTTTCCGATTGATATATATATGTCCATAGCAAGGCACTTACAACCGCCATAACAGCACAATCATGATAGAATATAAGTACAATATTAGTATATAGAGGTACCAACAGGGGTTGGAATGGTCAGTAGTAAAACTGTCAGCGGGTTGGAATGGTCAGTAGTAAAACTGTCATTGGGTTGAAATGATCAGTAGTAAAACTGTCATCGGGTTGGAATGGTCAGTAGTAAAACTGTCATCGGGTTGAAATGGTCAGAAGTAAAACTGTCAACGGGTTAGAATGATCAGTAGTAAAACTGTCAGCGGGTTGGAATGGTCAGTTGTTAAACTGTCAGCGGGTTGGAATGGTCAGTGGTAAAACTGTCATCGGGTTGGAATGATCAGTAGTAAAACTGTCTTCGGGTTGGAATGGTCAGTAGTAAAACTGTCATCGGGTTGAAATGGTCAGTAGTAAAACTGTCAGCGGGTTGGAATGGTCAGTTGTAAAACTGTCATCGGGTTGAAATGGTCAGTAGTAAAACTGTCAGCGGGTTGGAATGGTCAGTAGTTAAACTGTCATCGGGTTGGAATGGTCAGTAGTAAAACTGTCAGCGGGTTGGAATGGTCAGTTGTAAAACTGTCATCGGGTTGAAATGGTCAGTAGTAAAACTATCATCGGGTTGGAATGGTCAGTAATAAAACTGTCAACGGGTTGGAATGGTCAGTAGTGAAACTGTCATCGGGTTGGAATGTTCAGTAGTAAAACTGTCAGCGGGTTGAAATGGTAAGTAGTAAAACTGTCAGCGGGTTGGAATGGTCAGTAGTAAAACTGTCATCGGGTTGGAATGATCAGTAGTAAAACTGTCTTCGGGTTGGAATGGTCAGTAGTAAAACTGTCATCGGGTTGAAATGGTCAGTAGTAAAACTGTCAGCGGGTTGGAATGGTGAGTTGTAAAACTGTCATCGGGTTGAAATGGTCAGTAGTAAAACTGTCAGCGGGTTGGAATGGTCAGTAGTTAAACTGTCATCGGGTTGAAATGGTCAGTAGTAAAACTGTCAGCAGGTTGGAATTAACAGTTGTAAAACTGTCAGCGGGTTGGAATGGTCAGTAGTAAAACTGTCATCGGGTTGGAATGGTCAGTTGTAAAACTGTCAGCAGGTTGGAATGGTCAGTAGAAAAACTGTCATCGGTTTGGAATGGTCTGTAGTAAAACTGTCATCGGGTTGAAACGGTCAGTAGTAAAACTGTCAGCGGGTTGGAATGGTCAGTAGTAAAACTGTCAGCGGGTTGGAATTGTCAGTAGTAAAACTGTCATCGGGTTAAAATGGTCAGTAGTAAAACAGTCAGCGGGTTGGAATGGTCTGTTGTAAAACTGTCAGCGGGTTGGAATGGCCAGTAGTAAAACTGTCATCGGGTTGACTGAATGGTTAGTAGTAAAACTGTCCTCGGGTTGGAATGGTCAGTAGTAAAACTGTCAGCGGGTTGAAATGGTCAGTAGTAAAACTGTCAGCGGGTTGGAATGGTAAAAGTAAAACTGTCTTCGGGTTGGAATGGTCAGTAGTAAAACTGTCAGCGGGTTGAAATGGTCAGTAGTAAAACTGTCAGCGGGTTGGAATGGTAAAAGTAAAACTGTCATCGGGTTGGAATGGTAAGTAGTAAAGCTGTCATCGGGTTTGAATGGTCAGTAGTAAAACTGTCATTGGGTTGAAATGGTTGGTAGTAAAACTGTCAGCGGGCTGGAATGGTCAGTTGTAAAACTGTCATCGGGTTTGAATGGTCAGTAATAAAACTGTCACCGGGTTGGAATGGTCAGTAGTAAAACTGTCAGCGGGGAACTTAAAACTGGCACCCTCCCTTGCTCTTCAACCCACATCGTAACACGAGTACAAATAATAATAGCCAAACCAAAAAGAAAAGAAGTGACACATTTAATGATTTTATATTTTTGTTTATAACTTATGTTTACGGATCGAATACATAACTTAAACTATTTAAAATGATGTAATGGTACACATAATGACAAGTACAAGTTACACTCGGACATGATGACAAGTACAAATTACACTCGGACATAATGACAAGTACAAGTTACACTCGGACATAATGACAAGTACAAGTTACACTCGGACATAATGACAAGTACAAGTTACACTCGGACATAATGACAAGTACAAGTTACACTCGGACGTTTAACAGTTTTGAGTTAAAAACAATTTAAACTAAAAGTTATAAGAATATCATTTAATTTTTTTGGCATAGAATATATGGAGAAAAATGCTGTGACATTTTCTAAATAGTTTTTCTTATTTACTATTACGGCTGCATTGCTACATTAACAAAAATATCAAGGGATATGAAAAAAGACAAAAAAAACTAACAATTAAAAAAAACCCGGTCGCTCCCTGTAATCCTTCCTTTTTGGTTTCTTGGTATTCTTTTACTTAATGAATACTAACTATTATATAGGATATCAAACTATTTGATATTCGTTGTTCTTGTCTATTTACGTGCCGATTACTGAGAATATGACTGGTTTTCTGTCACAAATCATTTGTATCAAACGTTCATTAACTTCATACAATGCTTCTTTCTGATAGATATTTTTCCGTAGTCGAGTAGTCTAAGGCACCGTTTCAAGATCACTAACCTCTCACCGCTTAGGTCGCAGGTTCAAGTCCCGCTCGTTCCAAAAACTTTATGTGAGGAAGTTTTCAAATACTTGTGGAAGGACAGTGGTTCTACTCAGTCTGAATCAGTCTGAGGTCTCCCCCCACCCCCACCCACCAGTAAAACTGGATATGCCACATAGAACCTGGAATGTGTTCAAAATGGCGTTAAACCCCATTAAAATATATAAATATATATTTGTTTTTTAGTCGGCAGCTCTATTTTTATCTGTATTGACAGATATTGCCCTTATTTGATGACAATAACTATTTTGTGGAGACTGTCGTAAAACAAATGTTAATTATAAATTAATGAACACATCATTGTTCCATAATACACACCGGAACAAACATTGAAAGTCAATACAAATACCGGAACAGTTCATCTGGCAACCTTCTAGTTGGCTGATGTTTTAATTGAATGTACTGTTGGTTGGGTATCCGTTGTTGGTTTGGAACCTGGTTAGTTTAACAAGTATCATACACGATATTTAGATAGTATTAAAAGGCAAAATAGGAGTTGATATTTATTTTAAAAAAACATACATTATTGATGTATATGTTATCCAACCTTTCGGGATTGGTGATCAGCTTGATATTGAATAACATAAGCGATAAAAAACGACAAAATTTGAACACCCTTTCAAACATTTAGTTTATTGTTAACTATTCTATATTGTTTGTTGTATTTCACAAAATAAAGTATTTACTCTGGTTGCTTCCATACATAATAGACGAAGTATTTGGCAGATTCCTGCACAAAGGTACCAAATATAAAAAAAACAACTAGTGTGTGGACAGTCAGCTGAAGATATCCGTCACCCTAGTTTATAATGTTATTTAATCATTTGGCGTTAAAACTGTTTTCTCATTATTCTATTTCCTGACAGGAGACAATGCCATCTGTACCTTATAATTTCATCATTATTCCTACCTAATGATAAAATCAATCGTACAGATTAGTTTCTCCCAATATATTTTTCAGTTATTATATTTTAATATCATGTGATGAAAATAAAAATGTTAAAAGTTTAAAGATGAAAACAAAATAAGTTCCACACTTTATCCAGGCACATGGGTGTATCAGTCATATCAAATAATACATGTATTTACGCACTTTTCAAGTATTTATATATTAAATCTGAGGTAATTTAAAACACTGAAATGGAATAATTTGAGGTCAATGCCCACACTGAATACATTTCGGGAGCAAACTTTAATGTTGCCCAACTGTGCACGTTTTGTTAACCTACATTTTAAACTGGATTAAAACTTAAAATTTTGCATATAAATTATATGTTCAATTTAGATTCCTAGATAAGAAAAGCAACTTAATCATTTTGCTAATCGATAGAGGCAATGATAAACATGAATATTATATCGTCCTACTCAAATTCAGGTCATATTATTTAACAGCCTTTTGGTTGTTGCCTGATTAAGATTTAACGCAGTGTTTTTGTTCTCTGTGTAACATTGCCACGGCGGCGAGCCCGCGCGATCTAATGATGAATTGGAGGAAATTGCCCGCTTTAGATAACATAAAATTCTTAATATTTCATAAAATTGAACGCCGTCACTGTATGGAGATGAACCATCGGTGATGCATAACTCGTATTTTGTGTAAAAAAAAAATGCATCGGCGTATTTTGTTTGGCTGAAATATTATGGTAAGGAGCGGTGCAGTTTACATAAAATATTTCGTTGTATTTTTGCAAACAATACGATGTATACATGGCCAGAAACGGCGTTCGTCTTATTTTCGTTAGTTTTCGTGAAATATCAAGCATGTTGTCTGCAAAAATGTGTATCTGAAGCGGGCAATTTTCCTTCGATGATTTACACCACTTCGTAGTATTTGGTCACGTTTGCCACTGTGAACCTAATAATGCCGGACACGGAGTGGGGTCGGCCTCTTAATCTCACTAATCCCCTTTTTTCCCAGGTATTATCATTATATTTTAACTTAGTTAAATTTGCGTTTCCTTTTCATGCACCGCAGCGGTCCGTCTCGCATGTGGAAGGTCGCGTGTTTGATCACTGGCCGGATCATACCAAATATTTGAAAAATGGTCCTAGAAACTTCCCGGCATGGCGCTCAGCAATTACAGGATATTTCTAGGTTTGGTACCCGGTGTCAGTATAAAGTGGCTGGATGGGTACCAGACCATGCGACTTTGACGTGCTACTCAAGTAGACTCCGTCGCGATATGATTAAAAAGGTGTTGAAAGTGACAATAAACACATTTAAAATGCATCGCACTGCGTAGATTTATCCGATTTCAGAATTATATCAGCTGTTCATTTTACCTCAATTTTCAATTAAATATCTCAACATTGCACTCACTCACGTTTATGAAATATTTACTCACATTCAATCATGTAATTAGGAGGCAATCTATTGTTTGTTGATGCTGAGACGATGATGTCCCCTACAGAGAGGAGAGACGTGCACATAGTCCCGTAAATAACAATGAGGGAGGTGGCAGTGTCAATCTGTCACAGTTAGTATTTGGAATCTTCTGTCATACTTAGTTTTATTGAGTGCACGCGATAGAAGTATAACGTCTGCAACGCTGCGCTGTTTATTTGACACATTTTGACATGTGAAAGATAGCATTAATCTGTACTACATAATATTATATCCATTTCGGCGTACCTTTTTTCACATAATACTTGTGCACGTGGTCCAGTGGTAGAGCATCCTACCCAGGATCAGGGGTGGGGGTGGGGCGTGGATTTGATCCTTCGCCACGTATAATTATATATGTGGTGGTCTTGACCAAGACACTTCATCTGCACATGCTTAATACTGGTTCTACACTGGAAGACCTCGAGCGTGGCGCGTCTATGTTTCACAATCGAGGTAAAATAGTTCTAAAGTAATACTGGTAAATATGTCCTAAGAATGTTTTTAAAGACAATACCAGTGGGTGCTGTAAAGGTGTTGTATTTGTCATAACCCCTTACAAACATCTCCGGTATAAAACCCGAGTCTGCTATATATCCTTATGTGGACTCCGGTCCCATATGTCGGTGACGTTCTGTGCGTACAAAATTCCACTTAAACAGGGCTTGTGCGACAGATATGATTGATATCAAAATAACACGTTTATTTATAAATGAATGTACAACTCTTTATTCTATTTCTGTTTTCATTTTGGTGTTCGAAGTTTTGTACTATTTATTCAATTAATGCATGACATTTACTTAATTGTAATCTATTGAATTTTTTTAATGACAAGTTGATGTGTTTTTTGTGCGTTTCTTTGTTAAGCTGGTGACAAGGACAATTGTTTGATTTTATTAGCTCATCTAAGCAAAGCTCAGGATATATCGTCGCCCGTCGTCTGTCGTATGTCCGTCGCCCGTCATCTGTCGTTAAATTTTGCTTCAAACGACTTCTCTTTTTGTGTGAAGCATTCTTACACGTCGCTGCCTCAAGTTTGTTCAAACGATGATCCTGGAGACAAATTTGGCCCCGCCCGATGGGCTTATCAGTATTTATTTTCAAATTAAAAAAAAACCTTCCTCTCTGAATGTGCAAGGCTTGACTCTTTGATATTTTGCATGTAGTATGATCTAATGAGTTTTATCAAGTTTGTTCAAGCCATGACCTTAGGATCAAAATTTGCCCCGCCCTGGAGTTGTCAGTTTAACATAGGGAAATTTACATTTATAAATATTCTTCTGATGAACCGTCCAATCAAATTCGTTCATATTTGGTACAAATGATTCCTTTGCCTAAGAGTTTCAAATTTGTTCAAATAAAGGGGCTAGAATAGATTGGAACCCAGTAAGGGGATTTTCATTTTACGTAGGAATATTATGCGAAAACGGAAAATTTTGTTTTATTGTTCTATTTTGGGTATTATTTTAATTATCTTTATGTCTGGAGCATTGTTTAGACATACTAGTTTTGACAGGGTCCTTTAAAGGTGATTTGATATAAATAAGGGACCAGCAAGAGCCCAAAAAGGGATAAAATTGTGAAATTTCAAAATTCTTCTTCTCCAAAAGTGCAAGGCCTGGAGCTTTGATACCTTGCATGTTGTATCATCTAATGAGTTTCTATCAAGTTTGTTCAAACCATGACCCTAGAGTCAAAATTGGCCCCGCCCCGGGGATGTCTGTTTGATATTGGGAAATTTACATTTAAGAATATTTTTTCTGATGAACCGTCCAATCAAATTCGTTCATATTAAATGATCCCTTTCACTAGGAGTTTTAAATTTGTTCAAATAAAGGGGCTATGATTGTTTGGGGCCCAGTAAAGGGACTTTGATTTTTTCATAGGAATACTATGGGAAAATGGAAAATACTGCTTTTCTGATCTATTTTAGGGATTATCTTGATTATCTTCATGTTTGGATTATCGCTTAGATATAACACTTGAGACAAGGTCCTTTAAAGGGGATTTAATATAAATAAGGGACCAGCAGTGGCATAAAAAAGATAAAATTGTGAAATTTCAAAAATCTTTCCAAATGTATTAATATTTGGTTTAAATGTCCCCTATAAATAGGGTTTTCAAAGTTGGTTCAAATAAATGGGTAAGGGTATATTAGGGTCCCGTAAGGGGACTTTGATTTTTACATAGGAAACAGATAACATAATTCTGTTTTTCTCAACTTTTTTACATATCCTGAGGTCTGGAACATTGTTAAGAACAGTTGAGACTTTGTCCATGAAATGGGATTTTATATCCAAAAGGGATCAGCTGGGGTCATAAAAGAGATTAAATTGTGAATTTTCAAAGAATCTTCTTCTCAAGAACTGTCCAGTCAAATTCTTTTATATTTGGTATAAATAATCCCTATGAGTAGGGGTTTCTGGTTTGTTCAAATGAAGGGGATAGGATCTATTGGGGTTCAGTAAGTGGACTTAATGCTATGAGAAAACCATACGTTCTACACAGGCTTAGTCCAGGAAGTGACATATAAAACCAGATGAGCGACGTATGGCCATCTTGGGCCCCTTGTTTTATTTCAAAACGGTTATCAAGAAATATAATCTCGATCGAAAATAGTTTTATAAAAAAAGTTTTTTATTTTCAAGTTAATTCGTGTAATTGGAAACTATCTCTATTCTATAACGTCATCAGACAATGTCTGACGTAGTAGCTTCTTTTTACTGAATCAAAAATAAACGTTTTGAAGAATATTAAAGTATTCATGCGTTCTATATTCCAAAACATTGAATAGATACAATTATCTGAGAATCATGTGTTTCGTGGCAATGGATATATTATACAAAACCCCATCTGTTGTCACATTATATTCTACTTAAAGCGGTCATGCATGTTTCTTTATATTTTTTTTACATTTAAACGTCTGTGGAATCGTTCAAACTTTGTAATATATCGCAGACAGTTCCAAACGTGGCTTACTTCGTGTAAATATACACTAGACGGCCAGACGGCTATTTCTAGAATATTCCAGTGGACATTGTACACTAGAGGTTAACTTTGTCAATTAGCGCTAATAAAAATAACGTTAGACATTCAAACAATATATAATATATATAATATATACAAAAAATACCAAAAACTTTAAAAATGGTACTAGAAGCTTCCTCGCTTGGCGCTCAGCATTTAGAGGAGAGTTCTAGGTCTGGACGGCCCGGTGTCAGTATAATGTAACTGGGTGGTGTATCATACCATGTGTCTGCGGCATGATACTCCAGTGTGACAGCGCTCAGAATACTGTCTCAAGTAGACACCGTCGCAATATGACTGAAAAATTGTTGAAAACGACGCTAAACACCATACAACAACAACAACAACAACAACAACAACAACAACAACAACAACAATCAAACAAACACATAAATGATGATTATCATTTAGCATACAAAACGGATCGAGAAGAATCTCACCTTATTTCAAGTTTTTTTGTATGTTTTCAGATATAACGTTTTTATGAAAACATTGCATCTTTATAATCTACAGTATTGTATGAACGAAATGGTGAGAAAAATCAGATTTGTGGTAAACGCTACACGATATTCTAAGTTGACTACCACCGTAACGATTAAATTAATATCATATTTTATGATGTGTGTGTCACTGTGTGTCACTGTATGAATGTTTCCCACAAGTTAATAAAGTAATTAAACATATGAAACCATAACTAGTTATTGCATTATTACTGCATTATGTACACCAAGTAAGAAAGTTATTTTAAGAGAGAAATTGTTAAAAAAACGGAAGATGTACACCTGGAGTCGCTATCTCCCTTATTGCAAATCATTATCCGGAAATAAAACTACCAACATCAGTCTGAAATCGCATGCTTTTTACTTGAACACTGTAAGTTAATGATTCTCAGGTCATAAGGTAATGGTGCCGGGATAACTGTCTTGTTAATTCAAGAAACTTTACAAAAAATATCTTGTTTGCAGAGATGGGATTGTTTGTTCAATTGACAGTATTTAAACATCGGTATATTGTTATGCTGCCCACAGTAAAATTAGTTCTGTCTCAGACAACACCTTCTCACCATACTGATATAATAACTTTTCCCCCAGATTTTAATTAGCGCCCCTCGAAATGAGTATGTTTAATAGATACACGTATTCCATTTATTTTATTGAAACTAAGTCCCAAGTTATGATGAGCCGTCATTTATCTTGAAATGGCACTGTTGAAAACGAGGGTTCTGTATTTATATAGACTTTAATGAAAATAAAAAAAAATGAACGGAAAAGCTAAACCGACACTTTTGACAATCGTGTTATAACAGATTTGATAACCAATTTCAATAATTATGACTGCGTCCTAAATACTGTCGAAGTTAACAATACGGACTTGGTGATTGTTATCCTTAACGTTTTTTTCTTACTCAGGTATAAATTTCAAGGATACTGTTTAGATGATATTTTTGAGAAAATAAATACAATGTCAGGTAATAATAAAACCCAAAATGTTCCGTTAAGTATATATATATATATATATATATATATATATATATATATATATATAAATGTAAACTACATTTAGATGACATGTTGAAGCATATACATGTGTTATACTCTGAAATATCCAGACTTCGGTGCATAAAACATATTCGATTGAGGTATTCCAATTTCTTTCCAAGAGTACCATAGCTTGGCATATTTCTTATCAGTTGAGTATCACATGAAGGGACTTTGTATTTACTAATACGAGAGGTGATACACGAGTTTGGAAACACTTTGAATTGTCTATTGTTATCCATTAGAGCGTGTCAAGTGCACGAAATGTCCGATTATGTGTCGATACATGTATGATTTATTACATATACCACTAAACTTTTGTTCTCAACATGGGTCGTTCGAAAATTTACGTTATTTAGAGGGCATAATTATGTTTCTTTTGAAGAATAAAAGGTCCTTCCGCAGTTTACAACGAGAGTTGAAAGGTCACTGAAATTACTTTTCATCGAGTGAAGCACTCACGCGGCGCCAATCGGATACAACCAAAACCAGGACATGGTGATTAAACGAGTTAACGTGATTTGGCATACCATCTAGGAGTATCTCAACCCACTATAAATAGGATAATTAAACATGCACTGAAAGCTAAACTGCGTTAAAAATGCATAAGCTTAAAACAGCTGAAATGTAAAAACGACGTCCACGTTCATGGCACCTATATAGACGTTTAAATTTTGATAAAAGGAAAACATTTTATGACTACAGATGAGGCAATGTTTTACTTGGGTGGTAGCTATGGTCGTCGTCAAGTATGCTACATTCGTAAGGGACAGGACAATCCTTAAGAACGGAAGTTTGTAAAACGCAACGCATTCGCAACTGGCTTCATGGCCTTTGCCAGTGTAGGCTACCACAGACATCCATACCATCAACAAAGGGGTCAAGGTCAATTCCCAGTTTTATACTGACACAGTTTGAAAACCCTACATAAAAAACGACGTTCCGAGAATGTTTCCAGATGATAAAAAAAAGAAAAGGGTATGGTTTTCCTTCAAGATAGTGCGTCGAGTCATACATCAAATCAGACGTTAACGTACATGCGACAGCAGAATATTAACTTCATTACGCCGGAGGAGCGGATGCCCAAAAGTCCTGATGCCGCTCCAATGGATTTTGCCATTCGGGTATTCTTAAGAGACGGTAACGTACAGAAGAGGAAAATCTACACTTTGGCAGGCCTTAAACGAGCGTTAAAAGGCGAATGGACAAAAATGGAACAATCTGTTATAAGTAAGTCACTCCAGCAATCTACAACCTCCATGGACCCAAAGTAAAACATTTGTTATAGATAAAATTTGTATCCTGTGGTATAGGCTGAAGGCTTTATATCGCAATAAACCTTGTATCTTTGAATGCCATGCGATGTTTCAATTGTTGTAAATAATGTCCAATACAATGTAATCAACATAAACATTTGTTAATCGTATACGGATTGTGCAGTGAGTTTAGTATTTGTTATCCATCGTGTAAACTTATATCAACATTCATACGAGGGGCTTTGGAGGGTTGTAGTAACTATATTTGGAGGCTTGTAGTGACTGTGTATTTGGAGGGTTGTAGTGACTGTGTATTTGGAGGGTTGTAGTGACTCTGTATTTTAGTGACTGTGTATTTGGAGGGTTGTAGTGACTGTGTATTTTGAGGGTTGTAGTAATTCTTTATTTTAGTGACGGTGTATTTGAAGGGTTGTAGTGACTGTGTATTTTAGTGACTGTGTATTTGGAGGGTTGTAGTGACTGTGTATTTGGAGGGTTGTAGTGACTCTGTATTTTAGTGACTGTGTATTTGGAGGGTTGTAGTGACTCTGTATTTTAGTGACTGTGTATTTGGAGGATTGTAGTGACTGTGTATTTGGAGGATTGTAGTGACTTTGTATTTTAGTGACTGTGTATTTTGAGGGTTGTAGTGACTGTGTATTTTGAGGGTTGTAGTGACTGTGTATTTGGAGGACTGTAGTGACTCTGTATTTTAGTGACTGTGTATTTGAAGGATTGTAGTGACTGTGTATTTGGAGGGTTGTAGTGACTCTGTATTTTAGTGACTGTGTATTTGAAGGATTGTAGTGACTCTGTATTTTATTGACTGTGTATTTGGAGGGTTGTAATGACTGTGTATTTTAGTGACTGTGTATTTGGAAGGTTGTAGTGACTGTGTATTTGGATGATTGAAGTGACTTTGTATTTTAGTGACTGTGTATTTGGAGGGTTGTAGTGACTGTGTATTTGGAGGATTGTAGTGACTTTGTATTTTAGTGACTGTGTATTTGGAGGGTTGAAGTGACTGTGTATTTTGAGGGTTGTAGTGTTTCTGTATTTTAGTGACTGTGTATTTGGAGATTTGTAGTGACTGTGTATTTGGAGGATTGAATTGACTGTGTATTTTAGTGACTGTGTATTTGAAGGGTTGTGGTGACTGTGTATTTTAGTGACTGTGTATTTGGAGAGTTGTAGTGACTGTGTATTTTAGTGACTGTGTATTTGGAGGGTTGTAGTGACTGTGTATTTGGAGGGTTGTAGTGACTGTGTATATGGAGGGTAGTAGTGACTCTGTATTTTGAAGGTTGTAGTGACTCTGTATTTTAATGACTGTGTATTTGAAGGGTTGTAGTGACTGTGTATTTTAGTGACTGTGTATTTGGAGGGTTGTAGTAACTGTGTATTTAGAGGGTTGTAGTGACTGTGTATTTTGAGGGTTGAAGTGACTGTGTTTGTAAAAGTAAAAAGTAAAATGTTTGTTTATTATAGTGTCTCCCCACTGAAAGTGCCAGCCACAATGGGCTTATGAGACACATTTATGTTGTACACAGTTATTTATCGAAAGCTACCATTGCCAGATGATGTTTGTGTGTGTTTGTGTGTGCGGTGTGGCGGGGTGGGGGAGGGTCGTGTGTTATTGTATCATGAACCCAAATACACAGACCAGACAAAGTTATTATTTTATCTCTTGTGCACGTTGTGTGTTCCCAGCTGATACTTATATCAGATAACATTTGAGTTACGATCGTAATCGCTTTACCTACATGTACCATTTAAGAAGAATTGTTCGTTCTGACAGAAATTACGCAGACGATTTATCCGTTTGATGGTCCTATGTCAAAAATGCATTAGTTGTAAACATATATAGGTGTTTAAATCATGGAACAGTTGTGGGTGATGGAATGAATGTAATAAATCGCTGATAATTTAATAAATAAATCATTTTTCTTCATTATTATAATGGACACGCGAATCTCTCTTATTGATTTTACCCCCACTGCATCAAATATAGCTCAGGTCCATCTAGTGAATACGCGTGTACTTATAACACATCTAACACACCTGTTAAGCAGGGGCGGTAGTGTTATGAATAGAGTGTTGGCCGCTCACACCAGAGGTTGCGGGTTCGGTCCCCAGCTCGACCCGAAGTCTCTCATTAAACAACACTCAGTACTGGTTTTACCCGAGAAGCGGACTCGAGAGCGGTTCTTATAAGTTCTGAACATTCATCTCTGAGCTTTCAGCAAACAAGCTAAAATAAATAAGTATAAACTAAAACTAACACACCTGAACGGCCATGAAGCAGGGATCAATGCAGATAGTCTAAGGGGCCTTTGTTTGAATTTGCCAGGCCCGATTATCTCAGTTGGTAGCACGTATGAGTATTAATCCCAGGGTCGTGAGTTCGAATCCCCGCCCGGCAACAGTCGCCATGATAATTGTGTCTCATTAGCATTGGTTACAAGTTAGAAAGGTATCCGTTTCTTGCCGAAATCGGATGTACTTGAATAATGGTTAACGTTTCAGGATCCCAGGAAACAGTGGTTAGGTTATCTAATCGTCTGTTAGCACAGAATGGCATAAACATGGCGCTAAATATTCGTCAATTAATCAGTGTTTGACAAAGACACTCAATTAGTAAAGATTAACATATTTATACACTTTTTGTAAACCAGTTAATCATATTTTTTTAAATTCTACGTTACATTTCAATTGGGCAGATTGATTTAAAGTTGCGAATGCGTGATGAATGTTCAAGGAAATCAGGAAGACGTCACGTGTTAATCCAAGTGAAGAGTCTTTTGAGGATATTCTCTAATAACGTTTTTAATATTTGAGAATTTTCACTAAATATGTATAAAAGGTTTACTATCATGATATTGGTTTATATATGCTAATTGATATGTTTACGTAACTCCTATTAGTGATAGCGAGTTCTTGGAATAAACAATTGATGTAATGACATCACTATCGACTTAAAGGAGTGTTTGTACTATAGATTAAAACACCACTATCTTAAGTACCCGCAACAAGCTTTGCCAGTGAAACTTATAGTGACTATATTGACGTGACAGAGCGTAAGCCTTACAAAATTGACACAGGGGTACTAACATAAACTAAAAATAAAATGTTAAACTTTTAAACTTGCAATAAAGTGTTCAGACATTCAACACATTGACTATTGAATTTTACTGGTAAGTATCTTAAAAATAATGTATTGAAACTGTATCTTATATATAGAGAAGTATATAAAACACTAATATAAGATCAATTACGGTAAATACACACTGTCTGAGTTTACAATTTTAAGTCTATTCTAAATAGTGACGTCAAATAAACAAATCTCTTTTTCATGCAATCGGTTAACATGCCAAAAAAAAAAGCGAAAGTATTTGACAACGGAAATGAGAGTTTGTTAGTTTTTTTTCTTGTATGACGAACCGGATATCCTGGTTTGCAATAACCGGCCAAAATATAAACATAGAAATGCCAAATGTTACAACATGGGTACTTTTGTTGAAACCTGCACACCACAAATGCTTTTATCTCCACGCATTAAATACCAAAACCAACATTGTTGGGGCTATTATTAGACAAAGTCGAAATAATGTTCCAAATTCTTTTTATTCAATTTGTAACTTTAATAATAAGATGATTAACTTGGACAACGACATGGATCTTATCTAATACACACACAAACACGTGCTTTATATAATTGATTCTCTATATTCAGCGACCATCCCATGAAGAGGACGTCTGTCTTCAAATTTTGACACAGTTATCTCCTCAACCACCGTGTAATCATTCCTGTACCCGAAATTTGAAAATGATGACCTTCATATTTGATAAGTTATCATTATATTTATAAGACGAGTTTAAGGGCGAAGTTAAAAATACGCCATTTCGGATTCAGTTTCTAACAGAAATGACCTTTGTCCGAAAACACAATCTATCGTGAAAGATATAAACAAGTGTAAAGTGAAATAATACACAAACGACCAAGATAGAGTCATTTTCCATCTTTTAATATTTTAATCATACCACCTCGTCCTAAGTTCTGACGACGGGGAGGAGTTGCGGGGTGGGGGATGAAACAAGGTTGGTTGCACCGTGATGCTGATGTTTCTCTATGCTGATTGTGGTGTTGCTAATTGTGTATTTAAAATACTTCACTCTGTTGAATATAATTATATTTTCTTATAAAGAAAAGTGTATACTTTCGATTTTAAATTGTGAGTGTTTATGACAATACAAGAATTGCATTCATTTGATCTGATAGTATCTGTATAGAAATTGAACTTACCGGTTAATGCTATACATCTATTGGTAAACTCCCAGTTTATTTTAACACAGAAACGTTATTGTTATTTTAAAATCTTTTGATAATAGTCTTATGTTCTTCTCAATAAAGTCCTTATTTCGGTTTGAACACAAACTGCCAGTCGCAACAAGGACAATCCTCCATATATGTGTTTTATGTACTTGCACAATTTTAATTTTACAACTTTCTCACAATAAAAAATGTGAACGCACTAACATGACTAAGCAATATTACAAGTCCAAATTCCACAGAACGGCGACCGCAGTCTCTATTATTGTTTATTTTAACATGTCGCCCGTGTCAATCAAAACGGCTTTATTTGTCAATTAACAATTTAAGTACCCACTGCAAATAAAAAATAACACAAGTATACAAACACACTTCTGTTCTATAGTACCGGTAACTAAACTATGTGTACTAACACATTGGATGACCGGCATTTACTGCACACCAAGTACATCTGGCAAACAGATTGAGAACTTAATTAAAAATCTGTGGTTAAAAACTTAAAACGAAAAAACTTAAAAGATGATGAGTTCACACAATTTATATATGTGTTCATTTAATTAGATGGAATGTGAAAATAGCCCGTCCCATTACTGTAGTATTTAAAGTGTGGTTTACTAGTCTTACGTATCCATATATCACCATTATACATACTCCGAAGTATTTATATACTCATAAAACAAAACTATATTTAAGCCAAGGTCTGAGAATGTGGCATTATCTATACACACGTACATACGTACACTTGTTTACGTCGTACGTGTGTGATTGGGGGTTTCATACGTCTTTGATTGCGCGACGATTTACTACATCCGGAATAACTTGACCATAAGGAGACCATAGTTGATACATATCTTCTCTTATAATCGGTGACCAAGAAAAAAAGGTCTAGCCACTTGTAGTTAAGTGTGCTATTATTTCTTTATCAGTCGGGAGTGCACAACTCTCAAATAAAACGATCCGGAAGTCACTTACTTTACTTTATCATATCGTTTAAACGTAATTGTTGTGTTCCCGTCTACACCTTCTACTCATCAATGTTTCACCTCTGATCAGATGTACATTGCATTTTTTTATTTAAAACTATGAACATTGTTCATACGTGTTTTTTTTCTGACAGACATTTAAGGTCGCTTTAATGTACATTTGATGGCATAAGCCTGTCTGTGACTTAGACATGAAACCTTTAACACATTAAATATATGAAATTATTGAGGTTATTATTATTACGTCATCAGCCATATCATGTATGACATCCATTGTAGTGTCTTATTTCTGCAGGTTGGGGTTTCCAATGTGGTGGACCCTTTCGCCACTTATTTCTAATAATTGTGCTAGATATTGAGTATGTTTGTATTGTTGCGATGAGTGTGCTTCTTCAGTGTGGCATATCATATTGGACATTATATTGTTTAATATAAAATAATTGTCTTCGTTGCTGACCCCTTTTACTGAGTGAGAACGTTTTTCATCTATTTGTGCCTTTTTTATTCACATTGGGTTACGATATCTAGCCATAGCAAAAACACTTTGGTTCAGGAGAAGGATTGAATTTACAAGGGGCCAGGAGGGTTATGAATTTCGAATTTCAAAAGTCTCCTATTAAACAACTAGTCTGTTAAATTTGTTCACATATGATACAAGCGTGCATGCATATATATATATATATATATGCATACATACATACATACATACATACATAGTGACTAATGAAATGCTTTCATTGGAAGTTCAAATATAAATCAAAGAACTAAACCAGAAAAAATCAAATACGCAACTTCCATTAAGCACCACCATTTTAATAACTAATTCATTAGAAAAACTACACTCATAGACCCATGATTCCGAAAAAAATAACACAAAAAAACATTAAGTCAAAATACATGGCGGCGCTTTACAGCCGCCATACAACGCGTTAGACCATTGATTTTAAGTCGTTTCTATACAATTAAAAGGATCACTTAAATGCAACAAACAAGCGTAATGAAACCATTCCCATCAGTTTTAGTAGTTAAGATTCCCGGTGCTTCATTAAAATCATTACCTTGTTGGACTCTGATGAAGTTTAAGCGATGCTAGGTATGTGACCTACAGACATCATACCTTAACCAACTAATTCACGGACGAGTTTTCACATTTATCTTTATAAAAAATACTATCAATATAATTCTTTAAATAAAACCGTCTCTAAACTATTTACTTTTGACGCAGGTAAGCTCCTATCTAATTCTTTTAAAAGGGTACTACTATGTGATATCTTCGTCGTCCGGGTTTTCAAGACGTAGTACTGGCTGGTACGATATTGGCATATCTTTTTTAAACTTGTTCATTTTACATCAGTTGTGAAACAAGTTCTTACAAATTAGACAAATCATGCTAAAAATCTGCCTGGGTAGAACCAGTACTAAGCATATGCGGAACAGGTGTCTTACTCAAGGACACCACACATAGTCGCGGCCGCGGAAGGATCGAACTCACGATCCTCCGATTATGAGTTCGGTGCTCCACAACTGGACCACGCGCGCCATTTTGGCAGAATGTAATAACATCCACATATGTTGCACGATGTTTAAGTGTGATTTCACTATATATCTGCATCATGTACCTTGGGAGTGTTTAGTTATTTCAGAAATATGCCTGCTGGAATACTCTTCATTTTATGCCCGTTTTCCAACCGCAATATTTATATTATATACAGTACTCATATATTTTAATTTTAACCATTTCGTCTATCTTCTCTGCACAATTGATATCATTTTCGCTGATGCCCTACCAAAGTGTAATAGTGAAACCCTGTCTGGATAGTTTACTTGTTTCTTGGGGACGTGGAACTTATTCATTGTTGCTCTAAAATAAAATAAAAACTACTATGGAGCGTGATGGGTGTTTGGAATTTGGACTTAAAATACATTATTGTCTGTTTATGTCATATGCACGGTTTAATTACACTACTCCATATTTTGACGAAAATATTGAAAATACAAAAGTGGCGGGTTAGCTGTTCCGTTCAGTATATGACTACAGCTCGAAATGAAATATCAACGAATTCAAACATTGGATAAGCGAATTTAGATCCCGGATACCCCCCCAAAAAAAAAAAAATGATTTAGAGATGCTTTAATTATTTATTAAGTTGGTGGCTTTACGGCATAACGAGTGTCGGTCCCTTTTATTATCTCTGCTTGTGTATCGTTCCCGGAAACAATCGGGGATTACCACAAATATGAACATTACAAAATATGATAAACTAGACAAGACACATAACCGGAGGTAAACTTCCACTGCTGATATCAGCAACGGTCCTCTACTCTAATCTATAATCCGCATTGGTCTCTTCCAAATCACTGTCCATTACAGTGACATTATCATAACCACAAAAAAACATTCCTTTGAAAATAAACAGCTAAGTCACCAAACGCAATGGTATACACGCTATCTGAAATATGTAATATCAGCATTACGTATGAATTTCTTTACAAATTTACATTTTATTTCGTACTTTAAGCGGATGAACGCATAATCTGATAATCTGTGTAATACAATTTATCTGCAGAATTGTTTTAATAATGGCCCCGTTTCAAGTAGTCCCAGCTTACTAACTATTAATAACCAGATAGTGGAATACCCCAGGTGTTTCTTTAAGTGTGCTCGTAAATCATAGGGGTCGCTTTGATATGTTTCAAGTCTCGCATCTTATCACGGGATTATCAGATAATCTGGAGATGTGCGCCACAGCAGTATTACACAGTTTTTATATATAAAAAGGGAAAATCCATCTGTTTCATTAAAAGGGCATATCGTGTGAATTATCATTGTAAAAAATAAGTCATGACGTATGTGTCATTCACATTATAACCCAACAATACGTTTGTGTAGTATTCTATATGGCCATCAATATCCATAGTTATTTACTCGTGACAGTAATCTTAACGATTATTGCCGGATGTATCGTGCAGCATGTAGACTCGTAGCATGTTACGTCGTCAATCTTTCAAAGTCATATACTGACATATACAAGTACAGTATACCGACCCGTCGTAGAATTATCATCCTAAATGTTGAACGACAAACTCCAAAATTTTGGAAACGTATATAATTATAAAATATATATTTACATGTACACATCTTATAGATATTATGATAATATTAATCTTTTTAAATAATTTGATATCTCCCCATTAAAATAGCAGGGAATTCCATGCCTGTCCCACAATTCATAGCTGTTGGACACTTACTAAACTGTTACGTATTTCAAACTTTCCCTGAAGGTACTGACCAATCGACGTGCTCGTAACAATTGCTGTTTAACGGACCCATTGAAAAAAGCTGGGTCCTTTCTACAGACTATACTTTTATTCTTACCTAGTAGAAGTGGTTAACCATAAAATAGTGCTTCTCTGTAGCAGAAGGGCCGGTACTCAGCTTCGGCAACATGTGTTGTACTGCTTTGTATTTAGTATAACTTCGCTCAGATATATCCTTTCATCAATTAAACGACGGTGTCTACTTAAAACATTAAGATTAATGAAATGTTGCCATAGCGAAAATGGTCATGTTGCATATACAATTACGATACCACCGCTGAGTAGCTCCATGCTGACCAATGGTAACTTGCCCACTGTTGTAACTTCCTGGCAACAGGAGCATCATCTGACATTTACAAAATCAATGATTAATTATACCATATCTTAAAGTATATTCTTTGCGTGTTGTCTGTTTGATTTAGGACAACACGTGTCATTCTACTTAAAGTACATAAGGACAGACAAACCGAAATGCCAGTGAGACAACAAAGTCGTTTTTCTCGAAATTAACCAGGATTCAGTGACAGAAATGTCGATGTGTGACATATTAACTACTTAGAAAAGTAGAAATAATACTGCACATTTCACAGATACACATAAAACAACATTGAATGCAGTATTTAAAGATAAATCGTTTTTAGTTACAAATAAAATACGAATTATTTGAAATTTCAAATCCGACAAAACATTGTAAAACCGATATTTTAATCGGAGTGTTGAATTGTATTGAAGCGATATCCCTGATTTAAAAATAACATCACGTTGATGCTGGTTGACGACCTTCACTTCGTCATTCGGACTCGTTTTAAGATTAAAGGTCTCACGCCACAATTATCTCCCTTGAATACTCCAGACCTACAGATGAAGGGGATAGTAATAAAACTTTAGTTCACTTTTTCTTTTTTTATAGAGCTTTGTACTGCAGTGATTTATTTTTTGCTAGCATGAGTTAAATGGTTAGTATTTTAGATATCACCACTGAAAATTTGATGCTGATACCAGATTTCTGGACAATTCTGTGTCATTTCAGAATTGTTGGTTCGAACAGCGTCGTGGGCGAATAGTTGACATATTATTACTCTGGAAATTGATAGGTCTCACAATAGCATGGAATTTTGTGAAAAAAAAATTTTTTCCTTTATAATTTTATACCTTTAACCAGTGAAGAATTTGAGTCCAGACACATGCTGCAGATTTGGGTTTTTTTCACTGAGTTTTGGACATAAATGTTACAATGGAGCCCTATGGGAAATGTAATAGTGATGTGAGACGTTTACAAACTGAACATTATCTAAACAACAATATAATTACGGATCCTATAGAAACTAAAACGAAGAACGCTATTTATTTGATATGTCACAAAATGGTTTTATGTTTCGATTTTAAGCAGGAAATCTATGTTAGTCGTACCGTCAATATTTTATTTTGGCACGTGTAAATACTGATGGCAATATGGGCTCAGTGAGTATATATAACGATACTATATTTGATTTTTGTTTTGTAAATTTTGAGATCTGGGAAAAATTCTAATCAGCTTCCTTTGAGTTGAGTAAAATGGTCATTTTGAACCGAATATCACAGTGGCATGCCTGCTGTTTTCATTGTCTAGTTAAGAAAACATTTTTTCCATGTTCGTGCCTAGAATAATACAAAACTAACGAAGGCAATTAATTGTATTGCCAAATGTGTCACTATGTTCTTAACTAAAATATCACGGATTCACTCTAATCAACTACAAGATTCACCAAGGTCGTAAACGATACATTGCTTTCTACAATGAACTCATGTCCATGTCGTCGTATCTAAGAGTTTAGTCTGGCGGAAATACTTGGGTAAGTCTGGGTAAATGTTAAAATACTGCACTTTAAGACTGGTCAGCTGACACTTACCAGAGCATGCACGAGACCCATGCTTGACCGCTACCTTAATGTTCTCTGTTTCAGAAAGTGTGTGTTTATATACCAATAATCTCTAAGAACTGATAATCATAATTGTTTTTATTTACTATTAAATGATAAGAATGGGGAGACCATGTTATTCTATGATTCTCTGGGATGTATGCATGTATTCGTAGTTTTAAATCACTTTTCAAACATCCCCTTTACAGTAAATTTCGTTATTAAAGGAGAATTGTTCCACATTTATGTGATTTGGAATGTACTAAACACCAGCCAATAGCGAGTTGTAACAGTGCACCCGTTAACAAAGTTTATTAAATGGATCACTTTTCAGTGATTGAAATTAAAAAAAAAAAAAAAAAGTTTAAGTACCACAGCGACATATGTCCCTACAGACCGATCCAAGATGGTGAGTCTAGTTATCACGTATTCTCTATGTATGTCAGGTACGTATTTGATCATTCTGGGCCCAGTTGTTCAAAACTTGGTTAGTTTAACCCGGGGTTAAGTGAAATTTTGTAACTTCAATATTTTCTATACTTAATGATTTTATGGCATTTTAAATGCATTTTTAGAAACAATATGGCATATTTTCATAATGTTCAATAAAATAGTAACCTAAAAAGTTGTAAATCTAAAAATAATGTGAGTTGAAAATTTCGCTTAACCCAGGGTTAAGCTAACCAATCTTTGAACAACTGGGCCCAGTAGTTATACCATGTACATGCTGCTGTGGCCGTTGTGTCTTTGTCGGTGTGTAATACGCCTCATGTTGATTATGTATTTTCTTATTACTGACATCTTTCTCCAAGCATCTTGTTTGATAACAAGCTGGACAATTATGCTCGTTTCAGAATTTCGTCTTGTTATAAGGTGCCTCTGACAGAATGTTGATTGTCCACTAGTATGTTTTAAACATGAGGTCGATAGTTTATATCAGGAAACCCTAAATCAAATTTGAAACTGTGCGGACACAGATGAAGTAATAATCACGCATCATCATACAGTCATCGGTTTTAAGTATGTTTCGGTCTACATTCAACTGAAAGCATTTCTTCTGAAGTCAGTAAGTTAGCAGAATAACACAGCAGCAGAATGCATTTTTTTTTCATTCTGCCAGCACAAAAGCAGAACAGCAGAATGAAAAAAAAAAACACTCAAAATAGAAGAATGATTTTTTGTCATTCTGTTATTCTGTTATTCTGCTATTCTGGTGTCAGAATGAAAAATGCATTCTGCCATTCTGCTAACTTTAGCCTTCTTCTACTCGGAAAAAGTATTCGTTTACAGGTATGAAGGAACTATCTCGGTATATTCAAGGAAATCACCTATCGTAATTGTTGACTTAGAGAAGGCTCGTAAAATCAAATATTGGCAAGTAAATAAGTTTACATTCCCTCTTTATTTATAATGAACAGTCTTTTTATTTCTTTGAAACGATATGATTGCATTGAAAAGATATTTTCTTTAGTATATTGGTTTGGTTTTAATTAAATAAAAACATAAATAAGAAGGTGCGGCTGAGAAGGGGAATTTCAGCAAATTTTGTTTTTGGCATGATTATACCTTTTGAAATGACTTGGATTTCCCTAAATTTGAAAGTAAGACTATCAGAATGTTCAATTTAAAACGTTTTAAACGATCGTCAGCTTGCTCACTCTCATAAAAAAATATGCAGTTAAATATATGGTTAGAAGAGACGATATTCCATTCTGGTTATATATGCTACATAGCAGGGCGGTAGTGATTGATATAAGATAGAAAAAAAATTTGAATGGGGTTTTACGCCATTTTCAACACATTTCAGTAATATATGGCATATCCAGTTTTACTGTTAGAGGAAGACCGTAGGCTGAGTACCAATGTAGCTGGAAAATTCTCACATAAAGCTTTTGGAGCGAGCGGGCCTCGAACCTACGACCTAAGCGGCGAGAGATGTGATCTTGCGACGGCGTCTTAGACCGCACGGCCACGGAGGACCCTGATACAGCAATTGTAAAGAATTAGCTTTTCGGACAATATATGACGCTATTGAGAACAAAACAAAGAAGCAGCCCTAGAAGACAAGAAATAAACATATGCATGTACATGTTGCAATATTGTGTTATCCGGTAAACAGAACATGTTTATTTAGCGTGATTCACAGCATAAACGCGTGCATAAAATTAAAAACACGTGCGTGAATGCTAGTACACGCGATGACATTCATGAGATAGACTGTTTGAGTTCAACAGTTACTTTAGTGTATTGACTTTGTTCAACATATAAAGGTCCATGGATCCGTAATGAAATATCATGTCAACTGTTTAAGCTTTATTTATTATAGGAGTAAATTACAGTTTCTCGACCACCCGCGGAGAACTGGAAATGGTGCTACCATTTGATTTTCTCTGCAAGAGCAAACACAGCAGTCAGGTGGAAGCACTTTCTAGCAAAAAGCGTATTTACTTTGCTATTCATGCGTGTGGCAGTAATTAGGACACCGTCAATAAACCAAGTGTACGCGTTGTTCTTGTGAAACTGCGAGATGTCGCTAATTCTAAGCGGTATCTGTGTTTAGTATGAAGTTGTCGACAGAGACGTCGTTTAACATTCTTGGACTATTCGTTTGTTGACTAATGATAAAATACGGAATAGTTTGTTCGTGTTTGGCACTATGTGTTGTATTTTATCTTCTTACATTATTATTGAGTATTTGTTTTAAACCATTGATTACTTTACGGTAAAATGATCATCAGTTAGCATGAAATTTTAAGAAGAGTAAAACTGTCTAATATATGATTATGATTAATTGGAATCTAATTTTATTGACCCTGTGTCTCCAGAACCTTGAAACGGTCCCTTATTTGTAACGGTGTACAACGCCATTTTAAACACATTTCAGGTTATATGAGGCATATCCAGTTTGATTGGTGGAGAAAGACCCCAGAATGAATCTGACTGACACACATTCTCGGTAAGACCTAAGCAGTGAAAGGTAATTGATCCTGAGATGGCGGCCATGAAGGACACTGTGTTCTTTATTGGAAATTTAAACTACACTATATATATTTGTAAATATTCTTTCTGCTGATTTTCCAGCAAGCACTTTCATTGATACTATACAGATGTATATGGGGAAATAGAAGTACATAACGAAACTAATTTGCACTGTGGAAGTCGAAAAAAATTATACATAAATCTAGGTAAATAAACAAACAAACGTTTGCAGTATAAAGCGGAACGAAATATACGGATATAGTATAGGCCGCTCATACCAGAGTTTCGGGTTCGATCCACAGCTAGACCCGACACCTTTAAAACATATCACTTAGTGCAGATACTACTGCTTGTCGAACTTAACCTTGCAATGTAAACTGTTGCTTAGATTAAACAAATTCTTCAATATATAATCGATATGACAGGTACAGTTGAAATTAAAATGACACCACTTGATTTATTTTATACGTCACAAAATAGTTTGCATTCTAAGCGGAAAATCTATATTAGTAAAACGTGTCCGCGTATGCAAAGTTAGAAACCCCTTTTTAATATATCGCTTTGGTTATTATGAATAGATATCCTTGTGTCAATACCGGATTAATGAGTATGTATGATATATTAGTAATAACGTGTTATTCTAATTTAATTATTACCTCATTTAAGTGCTCGTTCGATATGCGTTTAATATATCTGCAGTAGGTTATCATTTACTGATTGTTTCAAGTTTGCAAGGGTAATTTCCCATTAAACTATTATGTAATCATTAAGAAATGGTTTATTTTTAGAATCATTGTTAATATGTAGACTGTGCCACGGTAGTGTTTATATGAAATGATTGTTGACATGTAAACTGTGGCACTGTAATGACGGTAGTATTTATATGAAATGATTGTTGATATGTAGACTGTGGCACGGTAATGGTTACATGAAATGATTGTTAATATGCACATTGTCACAGTAGTGTTTGTATGAAATTATTTTTAATGTAGACTGTGTCACGGTATGTTTGTATGAAATGTTTTTAATATGTAGACTGTGGCACGGTAGTGTTTGTATGGAATGATTGTTAACATGTAGACTGTGGCACGGTAGTGTTTGTATGATATGAGAGTTAATATACAGACTGTGGCACAGTAGTGTTTGTATGGAATGAGTGTTAATATGCAGACTGTGGCACGGTTGTGTTTGTATGGAATGATTGTTAACATGTAGACTATGACACAGTAGTGTTTGTATGAAATGAGTGTTAATATGCAGACTGTGGCACGGTTGTGTTTGTATGAAATGAGTGTTAATATGTAGACTGTGGCACGGTAGTGTTTGTATGAAATGAGTGTTAATATGCAGACTGTGGCACGGTAGTGTTTGTATGGAATGATCGTTAACATGTTGACTGTGGCACGGTAGTGTTTGTATGAAATGAGTGTTAATATGCAGACTGTGGCACGGTAGTGTTTGAATGGTATGATTGTTAACATGTTGACTGTGGCACGGTAGTGTTTGTATGAAATGAGTGTTAATATGCAGACTGTGGCACGGTTGTGTTTGTATGAAATGATTGTTAATATGCAGACTGTGGCACGGTAGTGTTTGTATGGAATGATTGTTAACATGTTCACTGTAGCACGGTAGTGTTTGTATGAAATGAGTGTTAATATGCAGACTGTGGCACGGTAGTGTTTGAATGGTATGATTGTTAACATGTTGACTGTGGCACGGTTATGTTTGTACGAAAAGATTGTTAACATGCTCACTGTGGCACGGTAGTGTTTATATGAAATGAGTGTTGGTATATAGACTGTTGCACGATAGTGTTTGTAAGGAATTATTGTTAACATGTAGACTGTGGCACGGTAGTGTTTATATGAAATGAGTGTTGGTATATAGACTGTTGCACGATAGTGTTTGTATGAAATGATTGTTAACATGTTGACTGTGGCACGGTAGTGTTTATATGAAATGAGTGTTGGTATATAGACTGTGGCACGGTAGTGTTTATATGAAATGAGTGTTGGTATATAGACTGTGGCACGGTAGTGTTTATATGAAATGAGTGTTGGTATATAGAATGTGGCACGGTAGTGTTTATATGAAATGAGTGTTGGTATATAGACTGTGGCACGGTAGTGTTTATATGAAATGAGTGTTGTTATATAGACTGTGGCACGGTTGTGTTTATATGAATGAGTGTTGGTATATAGAATGTGGCACGGTAGTGTTTGTAAGGAATGATTGTTAACATGTAGACTGTGGCATGGTAGCGTTTGTACGAAATGATTGTTAACATGTAGACTATGGCACAGTAGTGTTTGTATGAAATGATTGTTAACATGCAGACTGTGCCACGGTAGTGTTTGTATGGAATGATTGTTAACATGCAGACTGTGCCACGGTAGTATTTGTATGGAATGATTGTTAACATGTAGACTGTGGCACGGTAGTGTTTGTATGGAATGATTGTTAACATGTAGACTCTGGCACGGTAGTGTTTGTATGAAATGTTTGTTAATATGCAGACTGTGGCACAGTAGCGTTTGCATGAAATGATTGTGAATATGTAGACTGTGGCACGGTAACGTTTGTATTAAATGATTGTGAATATGTAGACTGTGGAACGGTAGCAATTATATGAAATGATTGTAAATATGCAGACTGTGGCACGGTATTGTTTGTATGAAATGATTGTTAATATGTAGACTGTGGCACGGTATTGTTTATATGAAATGATTGTTAATATGTAGACTCTGGCACGGTAGTGTTTGTATGAAATGTTTGTTAATATGCAGACTGTGGCACAGTAGCGTTTGCATGAAATGATTGTGAATATGTAGACTGTGGCACGGTAACGTTTGTATTAAATGATTGTGAATATGTAGACTGTGGAACGGTAGCAATTATATGAAATGATTGTAAATATGCAGACTGTGGCACGGTATTGTTTGTATGAAATGATTGTTAATATGTAGACTGTGGCACGGTAGTGTTTATATGAAATGATTGTTAATATGTAGACTGTGGCACGGTAGTGTTTATATGAAATCATTGAAGACTTCGGCACGGTAGTGTTTGTATGGAATGATTGTTAATATGCAGACTGTGGCACGGTAGTGTTTATATGAAATGATTGTTAATATGCAGACTGTGGCACGGTAGTGTTTGTATGAAATGGTTATTAATATGTAGACTGTGGCACGGTAGTGTTTATATGAAATGATTGTTAATATGCAGACTGTGGCACGGTAGTGTTTGTGTGAAATGATTGTTAATATGTAGACTGTGGCACGGTTGTGTTTATATGAAATCATTGTAGACTGTGGCACGGTAGTGTTTATATGAAATGATTGTTAATATATATTATGTGTCACGGTAGAGTTTATCCGGTTCATTATGTGTATAGTCATCCGTTTATCAGACAGAATTTAATGAGTAATAATATCAAATTTGTACTCAATTCACTGAATATAAGGAGTGCGAATTAGCAGTGATTAATTATACACAAAGATACTCCAACTACTAGATTAATACTAACTTAATAGATTTGATAATAATTTTAAAACAGTTTTGGCCTTGATCCAACATCAGCAATAAGAAACTATAATATAATATTTTTTGCCACTTTGGAGATTCGAACCCACGGCTCCTGCCGCGTCGGCAGGAGCCGTGGGTTCGAATCTCCAAAGTGGCAAAAAATATTTCCGAAAGTGTCCGTGGTCAGGTGAATAAGACATGTGTCGCTCCTCTCCATTGAGTCATTAAAAGTAGGAATAATACAAAATATTGAATGTAAATATAATATTATATCATTCAGCTTGTGCATAAAGTAGATTGTATTTCTATGAAAATGTTCTCCACCTACTTAGACAACAACCAGTTAAATGTACTCCACCTACTTAGACAACACACAGTTAATGTTCTCCACCTACTTAGACAACAACCAGTTAAATGTTCTCCACCTACTTAGACAACAGCCAGTTAAATGTTCTCCACCTACTTAGACAACAACCAGTTAAATGTTCTCCACCTACTTAGACAACAACCAGTTAAATGTACTCCACCTACTTAGACAACACACAGTTAATGTTCTCCACCTACTTAGACAACAACCAGTTAAATGTTCTCCACCTACTTAGACAACAGCCAGTTAAATGTTCTCCACCTACTTAGACAACAACCAGTTAAATGTTCTCCACCTACTTAGACAACAACAATTTAATAGGACACGAATGTAAACTATGCAAACCTAAAGCTTTGAAATATGTACGGCCGAGGTCATTTGCTCATCCAACCAAAAACACGTGGAATATTCTATCTGTGAATTTGGATAATACGAAGAAAGGACTAATGTTGAAAACGGGACTGGAATGTTATGGAGGGAGAGAAGATACGAGTTATCCTACGTTTACTGATATTATAGTTGAGAGACTCTCGTCATTATATAATAAAACAAAAGAACATAGACGCCGAAAGTAACTTAGAAGAATTAGAAGTGTATGAGCTTAATTAGTTCCACAGAAGACAACAACAAATATATGTTCAATACCAGACGCAGTATTTAAAGAAGAGAGTCACCACAATGCATACATAGCTTAAACGGACTACGAACTAATTGAATGCATTTTATCATTTCAAATAAAAACAGTAATTGGAAACCCAGTACGAGACAAAACATTTATTTAGTAGAAATGGCTGATCAAGTTCGTGGATGGGGTATGTAAAAGGCAACACTATCTCGCACAATAGCATCAAATTAAGTAGTATTCTGTTTCCGGAATTCATTAATTTCTCAACTACTGTAAAACAATCTTAGTTCAAACTAAAGAAAAAATATTTTGTATTATTCAAATTGTCCGTGGTCAGGTGAATAAGACATGTGTCACTCCTCTTCATTGAGTCATTTAAAGTAGGAATAATACTAAATACAAAATGTAAATATTATAAATCCCGCCTATGTCCTGCGTACATTAATTGGCGACGCCAATATATGCGCTATCTGCGCAACGTTTTTTGGCGTTGTTGCGGTGGCGCAGTCGGTAGAGACGTCGTCATTAATGGGAACACAAAAATGCAGTATATAAAAAACACAATACTTGTTTTACCTTACGTCGGTGACAGGGAAATGCATCGTGTACGATATTTAATCTAAACCACACATTCATTTATTCACTTTTCAACAATTTCACAACACTATCAAATTGACAGTGGTATCGGATTTACAAAAGCCTTAAACGGATTCATTCTTTGGCCAAAGAAAAACAAGAAATATTTCGAAAAAAGCACAGCATTTACATAGCATCAATCATATCCTCTTTTCTAATGTGGAAAGAATGTTAATTATGAAAACATTGTGTAGATGGATGTGACGTAATCAGTCACGTGTTCAATATCACGGGTGTGGTGTTGTTGAAAATTGAATTTCGGAAATGTGAAGGAGTCAATAGGATATGATCATTGGGGTCCATTCGTTAAGAATAGTTTTATTTGCACATTAATTCAAGGATTAAAAGCACAATTCTGAGTTTTCATCGGTTGACGAAATATTATAGGCTAGTGTAATGTTCGTGTGATTCTCGGTAATTCATATTATAATTTACTGTTTAAGAAAAGAAAAGTTACCTTATTTTTCCAGGCCGTCCTTAAAAAAATAAATTGTTTGCCGTACTTTTTCCTACTCACTCAAAATTGCAGCTACCCAAACTTTTTAAAAAGATATCATGATTCTCTGACCATTTTTCTTTAAAATGTCTATGCAAAATCAAAATCTGGCAAAATATTTTTAGCTTCCTACCTTCCCGCATGAAAAATACTGAGTCGGAGCATAGCAAACAAATATTTTTTTAAGGGTGGTCCCATTTTGATGTTAAAAATCAGACTATGTGTATTGAACCGCAAAGTTTATGTCATCAATGGGGCAGTGACGTTGTCAGCGCATCGGATGAGGGAAGCATTTGTATGGCAACTTACGGCAACCGTCACGTGAAACTTATTACAACGTGACGTCATACCAGCAAATCATGACCGTGCCGCCAATAAAGTGTTCACTGATCATTTTTATCTCCTCCGAGCTGCATTTTTATCATTGGGAATTGAAATGCAGTTATAATCTATATAGTTTATTTAGAACGACTGCAATAGAAAATGCAAATATTGGTCAATAAATCGATACAAACAACCACCATTGGTAATTATTGATCGCCGCCTGTTATTGTGCTTCGGTTGGGACGCAATAAAGATGCTCGCCACTTCCCGAAAGATAAGCTAAATTATACATCGTCTTTTCCTACTCGCCAAAATGTCTAAAGCAAAATTGCATAGTCAAGGCAGGGGTAGCTTCCTATAGGTACTGTAGGCTCGTGTCTACATTTTTTTCTGAGAAATCGAAAAAATAAAAATGCCAACAAAATGCAATAAAAATCGTACCCCTATGGGGGAAGGGTGTAAACTATGATTTCGCAACAAAAATTCATTGAATATGATCCAGATATTTAACGTCATTTTATCAATTTGTTTGGTATAAAAGAGTGAATTCAATGTTAGGGACAACCAGGCCCCTTAAAACATAAGAAATATACGTAAAAACACACCTACGACAATCTAACTGAACACATTCTGGGGACCCCGACAACTGTTCCTTACAGATCGTTTTCAGACAAGCTACACCTCTGCTACGTAAATAAATACTGAACTCCATCACCATTCGTTGTTATTGTTTTTTACGATCAGAATCGAGTTACTCGGGAAACAAGATAGACTAGTAAATGCCATCTGTTTCTACATTTTGAATAAAAATAACATGTTTCCGTCTGGAAACGTATACGACATCAAAGAACAATGTTACTAAAACAACACAAAAGCATCAATACATAGAACAAAATATAACGACTGCAATACAAGCACAAATATATCACGACAGGAATCACTGCAATGGGAAACTCTGAACCAAAACCACAACTCTTGTTCAAGGTTTCATATCCAACCCCGTCAATAAAACGAGATTGTCTTACGAAGAAGGCCCGTCATTCTAATGTATTACTTATGTGAAGCATGAATACAAAAATGGTGAACATATAATCTGATGATAGGCCTAAAATTAAAATAGAGGCTGTTCTAAGTTACTAACCATTCAAATATTAAACACGTGCAGTTAATATGCACACCGATATAATATAATGGGGATGTGTTCTATTTTGATTTCAAACAAAAATTAATTGAAGTAATTAGAGATCAATTAATTGTAGCAAAAATATTTACAGAAAAAAACCGCCAAAAACTCAAATCTTATTAATTTTCTTTAAAAAAAATAAAAACACCACCGGACATCAATAAATTACTTATAACCTGAAAACCAAAAGTTATTCTGACTAAAAGTGACATAATAACTCTGTAAATTATTATAAATGTGAATAATGTGATAGGTTCATACGCTGTTACTATATGACGCACTTAACGGATTGAATAAAGAAGTAAATAGATGTTATGAAACATTAAGATCTGGTAGTTCCCGGAAGAATAGCTATTTATTAACGGTATTTTTAAAAGCCCGTATTTAATATCTAAATGGTAACACTGTATTTGACAATGTATTGGACGCGTGCGAGTGTTTACGTTGACAAGGAAGTATTTCGTTTCCAGTTTTGTACTGTTTATTGCTGTACGAGTAGCTCAGTTGGATTTTTTTGACAGAAGCACAACATTAATGTATTCCGATCACTTATATAGTAGGATAGGAAACTTGCACCTCCTTTAAGTAAGTTGCATGTAATCTTAGATGATTTAAAATATTTCGATCACGAAAAATAATCTTGAATTAAAGATATTGAGGTTTAAAGTAAATTTCTCGTAATGCGTAGTTATTTTAGCTGCAGCTTTAACAATTTTAAACACAAATTGCTAGGAATTACATTGTTTTGATGAGAATTTCAATCTTCAATGTAAGAATTTCGATGTGTGTTCCTGAGATGAATGGAAGTTAAGATAATTGAAAACGAGACATTCCGAGATTTTGCGTGAATACGTGAGCGTTCACAAAATTGCATTCGTTTCCTTTCATTCTTTATGTAATTATGTAGGACGCCATTGTTTTAGTGTTATCAGAAATTGAAATTGCAATGCTCCCGGCAAGACTTTTCCCATGCACTGATATTGATATTTGCTATACGATCAAAAACGTAAATATCTAATGATCTAAATCGGAATTTTATAAAGATAATTTGATAAAAAAAAAATAATCATCTTCACCTCCAGCCAATTATCCAATATTTCATCAACTCGCACATCTTTCAAAATTGCAGTATTTTAATAGCCGGTGATTCATTTTTACACCGCTATCATATTAAATGCCTGGCACAGAAACGAAATAAATACCACTGTATGTGTACGGGTATCCATAGCTGAAGACATGCAGCGCCAGTGAAGACTTGACACATGCGGCAAATGCATGTTCTTAATATTATACCACTAATTACATAATTCATTCCGAAATAAAACTAATTGTCAAATGTCACCAAACAGAACTACAAAATAAAAACGAACAATACATTTATCATCATTTTTTAGATTTGTAGTATCGGATAGTTTTTGACGATTTCTCACTCTGTAATATTTGTCAGTATGTAGGGAAATGAGACCATAATGCAGTAGATAGATCATTAGGTAAGACTGGAACATTGGAAGGTAATGGAGAATGTATTCTCATTAAGAAATAACAATTTGACAAATATTAAAGTCCTAAAATGAAACTATCAATAAATAGGTAAGTCGGTACGTAAAATCTATGTACGTACAGGATTCATTTTGACTGATGTATACTTTCTGACGCACTGCTGATAAAATTTCATGTTTTTTTTTTATTTACAAAATTGTATTGCTAGTATATTCGATAAACTACGTATGTCGTATCCGGGGTTTATCGCATTTTTTACGTATTTTACAAAAAAATATATTTACAAAATTCGATATTTTTAGTTTTTGTTACGATTTATTTTTGACAGGGAGATATAAAGAGATAGTGGCTGAATATCATTTTATTTTTAATGCAGTCTATCAGATATAGATTATAAATATTAAACTCATTTTGGTTAACAAAAATCAATTACACCTGATTTTACTTCATGTTTAAGTCATAAACTATGTTTTATATACGTGATGTAATTACAATCTTGTGAATATGTTTACTTGTTTTGAATAAATACCACACCGACTACCATAAATGTTGGATTTATATTGTTTATCAATTGCAAAACAACAACAAATGTATGAAAAATATGAACGGAAGCGTTGAAATCGTATTAGAATAAAACCACGTGTTGTTTTTCTTTAAATTGTTTGTTTTGAATATTCTGAGATAAGTTTAGTGTATAATGTAAATGTGAAATATACAGCTTATCATAATTTCAAATATTACCTATGAGAAAATACTTTAATGAAAAAAAGGAAACAATCTTTAAAAACACATACCTGTTTCGATGCGGCATGATGAGTAGTGTGTGCGTTTGTCTATTACAAATATCTGCATTGCAAACAATAATTCCATTGGTCACTTGAGCTATTGAACACCTGTATCGTAAACACAGTCGGAAGTCAGATTTCTTTGAAATGCCTTCCAAGAAGATAGTCGTCAAATGAATTATCCGAAAATGCGACACTTTTCAAATGACCAGCGATTTGCCAGTATCTTCAACTTTCTCATTAAACAGTCGGAGACAAACATATTGATGTTTCATTAACTGGAAAATAAATGTTTATTATTGTATTGCTGACTGTTTAAGTGTCATATCGCTTTTAATGTGCTCTAGTTACTTCTCAATTGATATAATTTTTCTTGTCTGGAAATATTGTCGCAGTTCTATGACAGGTTGAATCGAGTGAGCACACAAAGTGGGGTAGAATGTCAATAAAATAGTACTCCCTGAAGGAGACTCCATTTGATAATTGCCTGGTCTTAGACCACACGGGCCGCCGACCTTAGTCGACCTATCAGATAAAAGAATGTAATTTCCGTCCTTCACGTGTAATTCGCATATCAATTTTACAATATTTGCAATAACAACATCGTGACTGATTGTAATAATGTACTTTAATGTTTAAATATTGAACAATTTCTCTCTTCATGCGGTCTTCGATAAAAACCGACAACAGTGACTCTGCGTTTATTTGTTGAAGTTTTTGTCTTCCGTATATTCTTCTACGTCTTCTTCTGATGTCGTTTTGGAAGGACATGTGTATTATATGATTGTCCCCAAGCGGCAGAATCTGTTGCGTTTCCGGTTATAAGTTGGTGACAAGGGGAGATTTAAAGAGCGTCAAATACCTGGTTGCTCACATATCCATCGCCGGTATGTCCTTTAAAACGTAGCCAGTCAACGTGCTGGGTGGGCACCACAAACATGTCGTCGTGGGTGGGGATGGGGGCTGGGGTGAAAATAGTTGATCGCTTTGTACAGGGGTTAATAAATAATGATTATATTATTTTTTTAATTAGATATTTTATGTATTTATTTTTACATGTGGGATTGGACGCACCTTCTATCCAAATTGTCAACGCTCATCCCTTAAAATGATTAATTATTAAAAACGATAGTTATGATACGGACTGAAGTTATGTTGACATTCGTGTTTTGTCATTCAATACGAAACTAACCTTTACCCTCGCCTTGTCAGCCTCGGATATTGAAGACGTGCAACTTCTTGATTGCATAATGCGCGAAGGATGGTCAAGACAGACGGACGGACGGACAGACAGACAGACAGACAGACAGACAGACAGACAGACAGACAGACAGACAGACAGACAGACAGACAGACAGACAGACAGACAGACAGACAGACAGACAGACAGACAGACAGACAGACAGACAGACAGACAGACAGACAGACAGACAGACAGACAGACAGACAGACAGACAGACAGACAGACAGACAGACAGACAGACAGACAGACAGACAGACAGACAGACAGACAGACAGACAGACAGACACCTTTGAACAAGGAAGAAGATTATTCATGTACGGAATTTCCCTGTAATAAAAATTGTGAGATAACGTTACATTCGAATGGTTGTCGAGGAAATATCAATTATATCAAGTTATGTTTAATTAAATACGGAATAAACAGAATATCGATACCGTGATGATAAACATATTACCACGCAAAGTGATTGCATTTGTTAGTTTTTACTGGATCTCTTGATGACATGAATGCGTCATGCATGTTAAATAGTTTTCTTAATTTGTTACTTAACTGTTGCAGTCTGTTCATCTTTGCCAGTAGCAGCGTTTTTATGAGAACGGACACTTCTGCTGTACGTAGCGGCGAATAATTCAAATTGAGCTCTGCTTCAACTCCAACATCTCAAATTCGCTAAATTATTACTTGAACTCATTATGCTGTTAATGACCATGCAGAATTGATTTGAAGTGAGAACAAATATCTTTAATCAATATTAAAGGACAACATACAAACTAATCAATATACAAGAAGTTCATGATAACATTTTAAAAGTTTGAATTAAGGAGAATCTCAAGTTGATATGTGTGGTGAAACTGGGCCTATTAGTTTTAATAAAATAATTAGTTACCTTGGCCTACATTATCGGTGATAGCAAGTACAAGGTTATTCAAATTGTATAGATGGCAGTGCAAATCAATAACGGTTTGTTTAAACCTATCGCAAGATAGATAGGTTTGTTCATGAAGCGTTTTAAAAAAAATTTTTTGTGGGTCAGTTTGTAATATAACATCATACCAGGAGACACGTTGTGACAAGCGATTTATTTATACCATTACATGCGGTATGAGTAAGTACTAATTACATTGTGTTTTCTATAGTTTTCTAGTGTAAATGTCCGATAACAATATTTCTACAGAACCGACAATTATTTTTGTATGGAGATGAGTTGTCCCGGAATACACTTCAGGAAAGAATTTACGCATGGGTAATGTTATATAATGTTAAACAAAAAAAAAAAACGAACACATTTTCTAATTCATAAATATAATCCGAAAATGCAAACGTAATCAGCGAATTTTGTGTACTGGTATAGCATTTTGTTTGCTATTCTCAAGTATTTTGCATAACCATACGACCTGAATTACAGTTTATAGTTTGCTACAAAAAATGTGCATTAACGAGATTTGTCTCATTTTTTATTTCTCCAGTATCTTCCTTGTTTATTTTAAACTTCTCCAGCGAGCTTGCATTCCATGTTACCGCTGGACAGAGATTTTATCGCAGTTGTAACGGGCACGGCTCTGGAGAATTATTTTTCTACCCGATATTACAAAGTTCGGTTTGTGTGACAGTTTTAAATAGATGTAAAAAAAGATAGGCATATAAATCATTTCAGTTTTACAGTATAATATTAAACCAGAAAAGTCAAAGTGCAAATAAATGGAAACTGTTTTAAAGTATATTAAAGAAGGAAGAGAGAGAGAATTAAAGTAAATAGTCAGATAGGCATTAAGTAAGCCAGATACCTGCTGTAGAACAAAACATAAAGTATATCGATTTGACTCGAGCTTATATAGTCACGTTTTGTTTCAGATCATCCGTGTGTACACACAGTACTGTTTTGCAATGTAACTCGGCGCCAGACTTAAATATACATTCCTTTTTTGCGTGTTTGCTCAAAACATGTTATTTCCAAGACACAAATTAGACAGGTTTGTGCATTTCGTAATCTTTTTTATTTTTAGCTTAATAATACTTTATTGCATCTATTATATGAAATTACATGAATAATAACCATACTATTTTTATTTATATATAGTGCAAATAGGCCGGGCTACAAGTTTTAACAGCATTTGCAACAGCTCTCCCTAAAAATTCACAGTTTTATTATACTGTATACCTTAAAGAAATAAATATATACGAATTGTTTGTTTTCCGTAAGATATTAATTTTACGACGTAATAACTGAATACCTACCTTTGACGGTGCATTGTTACAACGCACTGAGCAATATGTGTCAGTAAGCCTACTGTCGCACTTATGTCGATATTTGATAAATGACTGCTGCAGTATGTCATATGATTTGTTAATGCTGCAGTTGTTGGAAACTATCGAGGACATGCGGCAGTTTGCTATTATTTTCTTTTAACAACTGGGTATGCTGCCTGTAAAAAAGATATTCTGAAATTTATCACAGGCTGATATGACCCTGGCGTGGGGGTCACTTGGTATATCTCGCTGGCGAAGATGTGCAACTGGATCGGTTTGTTACAAAATCGTGAAAAACTATTATAATGATATATCCGGTTCTGCTTCTCAGCAAGTAACTGATATCTTTCCCACTTGAATCAGCGGTGGGAGACGAATGATAATGAGACACAATGTCGCATATCAATCATCACGGAAACTGTGGCCGTTTTCTGAATGAATACATCTATCTTAATAATAAAACTGAACGTAAACATAAGTGTGACTTCTACCTGTAATAACTCGAGTCATTATTTTACTTTAAAGGGACATTTGCCCATAAAGAAGAGTGTGTATTTAGAAAATAGAAAAGAGTGCGTGATCCAGTGGTATAGCATCGAACATATGATCGGAGGGTCGTGGGTTCGATCCTCCGTCACGTCTATGCTCGAGCAAGATACTCTTTCAGCATATGCTTAGTATTGGTTCTGCCCAGGAAGGTTTCGAGCGTGATTTGTTTTTTTAGTTGTAATACCATGTTTCACAATCAAAGTAAAATAAATAAGTTTAAACTAACTATTCAAACTGATTTTAATGCAATATTTCTTTCTAACCAATACATCCAGACATAGCTCATAATGTGAATAATACCATTATTAAGATATACTGCAATTTTTTAAATTTCAGTCATGGTCTATTGTGCTGTTAATGAGCAACACACATTTATATTTGGAGATGATTAAAATATTGTGAATTCGATCTGAAAAGATCCCTAAAATCGAAAACTCCGTTATATATATATTGTATACATATAATTATGTTGTATTTTATTCATCAAGACTTTGTTCAAACTTACTACACGTGTCGCCGATAATCAAACACGTATTAGTGAGAAACAGTGTTCAGAGGAAGCCGTAACGTGATGGTCACCTGTATAGGAATTTAATCACGGGCGCGTGATCGATAACTGATAAATGAAGATTGTAGTTTGTTTGCATACATTTAATATACTCTTACAGTAAGTCATTTATGAACTGTAGTAATAAACATGCAGTCAATGAGTAATGCAAATACAAATATATATCCCTTGTTTATATATATTTTCAAAAAATACTTTATGTAAAACGTTCAGAACATGTCATTACCATCTGATTTTTCGCAATGTTTGATGCCATGATGAAACCCTCTGCCCAGTGTCTGACCTCAAAACCTCATAAATTCGTTAAAAGCAACTAATTCAATTCAATTTCAAATTCAAATTCGTTTATTAGTGACATTTTCTGCAGTATATACTTTTACCTGAGTATCATATCAAGATATTTTGGTACCATGTGCATGAACAACAATATGAATGTGCAGTCTAGTTTTTTCTATATACTGTTATGCATGTCTTTTCTATTGGCACAATAATTGTTATGATGTGTCAATGTTTTGTTTCAAAGGTTGCTTACCTTCCTTTTCTAATAATGTCGTTCTAGCAGGTGTTTTAAATGATGCCCGTCAAACAAGTGCACATATGTCGTTAGGTGTCATGGCAACCACGTAAACTTATGCTTATTACAACCATTCGCGGTGATCCAAGGTGATACTAAAATGTTAATGTTACATATGTACTCGAGACTGTGTTTTCACTCCAAACTATGCATCAACCTTATAATTTGACACAAAATTAAATCTTATCTAAAAACATTTCTGATCAACGTTTCCTCTGGCCTGATTGCACATTTACCGTTCATGATGTTATTATGTGCCCATTAATTGCGATTTGTGCAGATTGTAAGTTTTATACTGTTCTTGCTATGTATGAAATTTAAATTAATTTAAATTGTGTTAACACTGTTATCATCATCATTGTAGAAAATGTGCGTTTCTAAATCGGTAGAATGTAATTATTATGTTTGTTGAGTAGGTTTTGTTGTAGCATGTCGTCTAAAAAAAACTTATTACATATTGACGTTTTGTTTACAGGCAAAGTACCACCATTGAAAACAGGAAATGTTTCCGTGGGGGTAAGATGACGATTATAAATAATCCTTGTTTGTTTTTCTTTAAAAATGCATTTTTCCTTAATATTTAGATACTCCTTTTTATTTGAATGGTGAATTGATGTATTTTTGAACTTTTTCAGCGCACTGTCATGTTTGAATTGTGAATTTAGAAAAAATAAAAAGCTGGAAATTTGGGGAATAAATACGTGATTTCGAAAGTATTCTTTTACTTTATCAACAGTGTACACACTGAGCAGAAAAAAATACTCATGACTCCTGCTTTTCCCATCGTATTTTGGTAGTGCAGAGGTTGACAAACAATAACATGTGAATCTCACTTCTTTTATTTCTCTCCATGAATGACAAGCATGCAAACTTTTCTTATTTACTATAGAACAAACGACCAAATATCAATGCTGGACTTACATCTACAGGCAAGTTCACATTTGTGAAGAAACACAAGTTTGAGCCAGAAGTAAGATTTGACTAGCAGAGACAAACTCACTTTTTAGAAAAAGCAAAATAAAGTTATGTAAAAATAAATGATGGCCACCAAAGAGACAAGTGCTGCTGTAAAACATTTATTTAAGAATAGCAGTGTGCAAAGTGTATATACATGAATAACGCCATTAGCCCGTTATCTCGCATACTAGAGCAACATGTATGTAACAGAAACGATACTTCTGCAATAACTGAGGTGGACACACAAATGATAGAGGCGACATCATACAAATAGCACCCCGTCCCAAAATCCCCGCCCAGAATAAACTGACTATCACAGTTATATTTAGTTAATTTGATAAATAATCAAAACATATATAACCTACGTTTATACCAAACTGCATACTTGTAATTAAACAGCATTATTGTATTTTAAAAGGTGAGAAGACTTACATCTACACAATATAACGTTATTGCAATAAGGACATGTTATTCCTGATATAAGCATACAATGGTTGCACGGGTTAATTTCCTGCATTACCGATATCAACACAGTATCGTCTATCTTCATAAAGTCATATAGATCTTCCTTCATTTCTCAATAGAAGATTTCAATAAAGATATTAACGTATAAAGCACAAACGTACTTCTAAAAACGACTAATGGTTTCACCGCCCTTTCACCAATCATCGCGCACCCCACCCACACCCCGACCCCTGTGTATTGCCCTAAGTCCTTCAAGCTTAACTACAATTACAAACGTTTTTTTTCTACCTGACAAGGTGACTTAATAAAACTTTTGTGTTTATTAACTTTCCTTCATAGTTGTGTTGAAATATTCTGACATACAGTATATGTATCATTCCGCCTCCTGTGTAAATTAGAAATAAAGAGAGGAGAGAAACTCAATATGCATTTCGCTTCTGTTTCAATGTTTAATGTTATTGTATGTATGATATAACTATATATACTTTTTTTGAAATAAAATATGTTTAAAATAACGTTCCGTATGTTACACTTCTAAACACACACGTCGTTAAACTGCAGAGACAAAAATACGACATAGCTCACTAGGTGGCTCTGCAGATAAAATTTAATAAATTTGAGAAGAGCAAATAAAATCAGAAGGGGTGAAAATACAATATCAGTTTTCTATATAACATGAAAACGGTTTTAAAATGAAATAAACAGTCTCGTTCGATAAAGCGTTTCTTTGTCGATCAATGATTGAGTACTGCAGTGAAAATGTCACCTTTAAATGGTATGCAAAACTATCATTGGTGAAACACGATGCACCGCTAAATCATTTGTTCAGTGCAAAACAAGGCACTGAAGTAGAACTTTTTTTTACAAGTTAATTTATAATAAAAGCTCAGTTTTCATCACGCTAGTCTAGACCACTGCCTACGAGCACATGCATAGCAGTTTATTACAATCAAGAACACACTGCATGTATCTCGGTGACAATCTGTGTCTTTTCCATCTTAGGAGCTGCGGAAAATATGTTGTACGAGTATGTTGTTTTGTTTATTTATACATTTCGAAGACACCACTGTTGTCACTTTGGAACAACAATTTTAACATTTCAGCATAACAAAACCTGAGACTTGTTTCGTTCTTTAATTACATTACGCTATGTAGTAAAATCCATTGGAAGCATAGGAACATAAAGAAGAGGCCCTCCCGGGGGTCCCTATTCCCTTAATCTCTTAAAAGTAATAGCCATTGTCCCCCCCCCCCCCCAGGTCCCTGTAAGTATATACCGTAGTTCCCCAAAATAATTTTTCATCAGATCTCTAAAATGAGTTTGAATCCCCCGCCCGGCAACAGTCTCCGTGATGATTGATATACGACATTGTGTCTAATTATCATTCGTCTCTCACCACTGATTCAAGTGGGAAAGTTATCAGTTACTTACGGAGACGGGGTGTGCTCGAGTACTGGTTAATCCCAGGAAACAGTGGTTAGGTTAACTGATCGTCTGTTAGCCTTCGGTGGCATAAAAATGACGCTAAATATTCAATCAATCAGTCAATCTAAAATTAGCCTTTTGATCCCTGATAGTAACGACACATGTTCCTCAGATCTTTAAATCCCCTGGGAGGGCCTCAGTGAAGACGGAGGCCGTGGACATAAAGGGAAAACAGCAGACTTGGCTTTTTTGAGCATGTTCACGAGTTGTAAAGAAACATGCAACATTCCGCACGCACCATAGAACTCGAACACCAATTAGAATTAAATGGCATAAGGTTTTATGTGTTATAGATTTTTTGAGATTTGGACTGTAATATGTTTAGGCAGATTTTATATATTACTATCAGAATCGGCCGAGTACGTAAACTTTCAGAGGAGGAGTTACGTCCACCGGCGGATATTGCCGAGTGATGTTCTGATTGCTTTAATGACATAAACAGAACGTCAAATATTGCGTGTTTGTTGTTAAGCAGTAACAGAAACAATGGTCTTAAATTGCTTACAGCAAAGAAAGGCCCAGTTCACTTTGAAGAGATTTTTTAAATTTACATTTCGATAAAATACGGAAAATATATGGCCAACAGAAGACGAAGCAGTCGGAGTACGAAACCTCCAAATATAAACTTAACAAACATACATATTGATTATAGTAAGTACAATTCATAATTACAGGAGAACCCATCCTTGCTCTTTCGCGCTCATATGGTGTAAACCATAAACATGATCAGAAGTGAAACACGCGTGCGTATCGTCTCAATTAATTGTTTTAATGTTAAAAAAGCCAGTACACTATAAAAAACAACATTACAAACTATTTACACCTAAGACTATGCAAACTCATATTTTAAACGAATGTTAATGACAGAAGTAAACTAGAACACCACAGAAACTGGTGTTGGATTTGTCTGGTTGCGACAGCCAATTAAAGTTATTCAATTTTACATATCAATTAATATCCCGCATTTTTCGATATTTAAAATGTCAAGCATGCGCATATTGCCAACGACTATGAAGATTAATTATTGTCGTATTGTTTATAGATATTACGGAATTATTCCGGAGAGTTGAAAGATAACTGTAACACCTAAATTACTTCATATCTTGACATGGCCTGACATAACGTAACTAGGTTACCAGTTTCAAGGATTCAGATCATGTTGCGTATTATTGTAATATATACAGCTTTATGGTATGGACAGCGAAATAGATAAAAACAACGTCGTGCTACTCTCACGTCATGATTGGTCTGATTTTATGTAGTAGAAAAACAATTGCCGAAAAAACAGGCAAAGTGTTATATAACTTTGCTAGTACTACCAAAATGTCGATTCATCTTGTGAAATGTGTTTTCCGTGGCCAAAACATTGACTTAAGTTCACATTCACGTCGTGGTTCCGAGTACCGAGTTTAACTTTGTCCTGGTTCCGAGTCTAGTTCTGTCGTGGTTCCGAGTCTAGTTCTGTCGTGGTTCCGAGTCTAGTTCTGTTCTGGTTCCGAGGTTAGCTCTGTCGTGGTTTCGACTATAGTTTTGTCCTTGTTCCGAGTTTAGCTCTACCGTATTTCCGAGTCTAGTTTTGTCCTGGTTCCGAGTTTAGCTCTGTCGTGGTTCCGAGTCTAGTTCTTTCCTGGTACCGAGTCTAGTTTCGTCTTGGTTCCGAGTTTAGCTCTGTCGTGGTTCTGAATCTAGTTCTGTCGTGTTACCGAATCTAGTTCTGTCGTGGTTCCAAGTTTAGTTTTGTCCTGGTTATGAGTCTAACTCGGTCGTGGTTCCAAATCTAGGTCTGTCCTGGTTCCGAGTTTAACTATGTCATGGTTCCAGATCTAAGTCTGACCTGGTTCAGAGTTTAGCTCTGCCATGGTTCCGAGTCTAGTTTTGTCCTGGTTCAGAGTTAAGCTCTGTCGTGGTTCCGAGTCTAGTTCTTTCCCGAGTCTAGTTTCGTCCTGGTTCCGAGTTTAGCTCTGCCGTTGTTCCGAGTCTAGTTTTGTCCTGGTTCAGAGATAAGCTCTGTCGTGGTTCCGAGTCTAGTTCTTTCCTGGTTCCGAGTCTAGTTTTGTCCTGGTTCTGTGTTTATCTCTGTCGTGGTTCCGAGTCTAGTTCTGTCCTGGTTCTGTGTTTATCTCTGTCGTGGTTCCAAGTCTTATTTTGTCCTGGTTCCGACTTTAACACTGTCGTAGTTCCAAATCTAGGTCTGTCCTGGTTCCGAGTTTAGCTCTATGGTGGTTCCGAGCCTAACCGTGAAACCAAGGCTGTGAAACAACAAGGATGAACACAAGATCGATCTCCAGTATTAGTGTTTGATGAAAATAGAACAAAAATACGATGGAAAGTAGTGCTTGATATAAAATCTTTAAGAATATAGTATGTGGTTTCAAGATGAATGTGTTTTTCTTTTCAAAAATAGTTATTACCCGAGAATACTATTCCCGAAATGTTATTAGATTGGAATTCAAATGTATAATTATAGACAAGTCGTATCAATAGAAACATGTCATGTCATACGAGACAATGTGTCTAATGAAATAACCATTACTTGATTTCTATCAAAGCATAAAAAGGCCTGTCTGTCTGTCTGTCTGTCTGTCTGTCTGTCTGTCTGTCTGTCTGTCTGTCTGTCTGTCTGTCTGTCTGTCTGTCTGTCTGTCTGTGGCAGGGAAAGTAACATAATTTACCGTCAGAGACAGGAAAAGCAATAACAGAGGTTACGGTCAGTGGCAGGAAAAGCAATAACAGAGGTAACGGTCAGTGGCATGAAAAGCAATAACAGAGGTTACGGTCAGTGGCAGGAAAAGCAATAACAGAGGTAACGGTCAGTGGCAGGAAAAGCAATAACAGAGGTTACGGTCAGTGGCAGGAAAAGCAATAACAGAGGTTACGGTCAGTGGCAGGAAAAGCAATAACAGAGGTTACGGTCAGTGGCAGGAAAAGCAATAACAGAGGTAACGGTCAGTGGCATGAAAAGCAATAACAGAGGTTACGGTCAGTGGCAGGAAAAGCAATAACAGAGGTTATGGTCAGTGGCAGGAAAGTAACAACAGAGGTTACGGTCAGTGGCAGGAAAAGCAATAACAGGGGTTATGGTCAGTGGCAGGAAAGTAACAACAGAGGTTACGGTCAGTGGCAGGAAAAGCAATAACAGAGGTTACGGTCAGTGGCAGGAAAAGCAATAACAAAGGTTACGGTCAGTGGCAGGAAAAGCAATAACAGAGGTTATGGTCAGTGGCAGGAAAGTAACAACAGAGGTTACGGTCAGTGGCAGGAAAGTAACAACAGAGGTTATGGTCAGTGGCAGGAAAAGTAATAACAGAGGTTACGGTCAGTTGCAGGAAAAGTAATAACAGAGGTTACGGTCAGAGGCAGGAAAGTAACAACAGAGGTTACGGTCAGTGGCAGGAAAAGCAATAACAGAGGTTATGGTCAGTGGCAGGAAAGTAACAACAGAGGTTACGGTCAGTGGCAGGAAAAGTAACAACAGATGTTACGATGAGTGGAAGGAAAAGTAACAACGTAGGTTACGGTCAGTGGCAGGAATAGTAACAACGGAGGTTATGGTCAGTGGCAGGAAAAGTTACAACAAAGGTTACGGTCAATGACAAAGTATCAAAGGTGTTTTGGTCCCAGTTACAGGAAAAGTAACAAACTTGATAACAGTTAGTGGTTTAGTATGTTTTATTGCAGTAGAATATAGAGAAAAATCATTACAACCTCAACTACTGGCGAATAATAATGCTGAAAAAATGAATATTCAATTATTTTTATCAATTTTTTACTAAGCTGGATGGTATTGCAGTGAACAGAGTGTTTTCCGCTCACGCTAAAGTTTCCTGTTCGATCCTCTAGTTCAATCTGCTTCTCCACAAAACATAACTCTGTACGGGTTCTATCTAGGAAGCATAACTCTGTACGGGTTCTATCTAGGAAGCATAACTCGGTACGGGTTCTATCTAGGAAGCATAACTCGGTACGGGTTCTATCTAGGAAGCATAACTCTGTACGAGTTCTATCTAAGAAGCATAACTCTGTACGGTTTCTATCTAGGAAGCATAACTCGGTACGGTTTCTATCTAGGAAGCATAACTCTGTACGGGTTCTATCTAGGAAGCATAACTCTGTACGGGTTCTATTAGGAAGCATAACTCTGTACGGGTTCTATCTAGGAAGCATAACTCTGTACGGGTTCTATCTAGGAAGCATAACTCTGTACGGGTTCTATCTAGGAAGCATAACTCTGTACAGGTTCTATCTAGGAAACAGAACTCTGTACAGGTTATATCTAGGAAACAGAACTCTGTACAGGTTCTATCTAGGAAGCATAACCATGAACGGGTTCTATCCAGGAAGCATAACCCTGTACGGGTTCTATCTAGGAAACATAACTCTGTACGGGTTATATCTAGGAAGCAGAACTCTGTACAGGTTCTATCTAGGAAGCATAACCATGTACAGGTTATATCTAGGAAGCATAACCCTGTACGGGTTCTATCTAGGAAGCATAACTCTGTATGGGTTATATCTAGGACACAGAACTCTGTACAGGTTCTATCTAGGAAGCATAACCATGTACAGGTTCTCTCTAGGAAGCATAACCCTGTACGGGTTCTATATAGGAAGCATAACTCTGTACGGGTTATATCAAGGAAGCATAACTCTGTACGGGTTATATCTAGGAAGCATAACTCTTTACGGGTTCTATCTAGGAAACATAACTCTGTACGGGTTACATCTAGGAAGCATAACTCTGTATGGGTTATATCTAGGAAACATAACTCTGAACGGGTTCTATTTAGGAAGCATAACTCTGTACAGGTTCTATCTAAGAAGCATAACACTGTACGGGTTATATCTAGGAAGTATAACTCTGTACGAGTTCTATCTAGGAAGCATAACTCTGTACGGGTTCTATCTAGGAAGCATAACTCTTTACGGGTTCTATCTAGGAAGCATAACACTGTACGGGTTATATCTAGGAAGCATAACTCTGTACGGGTTATATCTAGGAAGTATAACTCTGTACAGGTTCTATCTAGGAAACATAACTCTGTACGGGTTCTATCTAGGAAGCAGAACTCTGTACGGGTTCTATCTAGGAAACATAACTCTGTACAGGTTCTATCTAGGAAACATAACTCTGTACGGGTTCTATCTTGGAAGCAGAACTCGGGAACAGTTTGTATAAGCTCTGAGCTTACGATGCAGTCGAGCTAAAATAAACCACAATAAACTGATTTAATAGTGTAAAATAACAAAATATTATTTTTGTTTTTTCTTTTCAGTTGTAATAATTTCTCAAAACATTATCGTACATGTATTATGACGCATAATCTACTGTGATTTTAAAAACAAAATGATTAAATTATTGATAACTCGTGAAAATAAAGAATGGAAAAAAATGAGAATATTTCATTCTGCTGTTCTGCTATTCTGCTGGCAGAATGAAAAGATTTCATTCTGCTGTTCTTCCATTCTGCTAAATTGACCGACTTCCAACTTTTCTGTTTTTCAGGTACGATACCAACGTAAAGGAGATAGACAGTCAGATTATTAACTAGACATAAGTAAATTATTCTATATTATGACTTATTGTTATCTGTGTCAAGATGTACTTAGCCAGAGTCATATCAGGCACGTGCATCTGACAGTGAATAAACAGCCCGAGGTTAATTACACGTCTTATCAGCACTGCCACTTCGATCATAGACATAGATAGAAGTCAAACTACGCCGCTTTGCGAACACGTAAGCTTACCAAAAAACAACAACATCACAATAGCCTGAAGACAAATCCCTCCTGATCGCCGACTTCTATAACTGTTTGTTGTTTTAAATGATATAATCTTACTGTGATTATACAAATACAAATATTTTCTTAGTTAAGTAATGATGGGACTCATAAACTGGGTTAAAATATACTGAACGGAACAGCTAACATACCATTTTTGTATTTCCAATGTCATCGCCAAAATACGAAGTAGCGTTATTAAAGTGTGTATATGTCATTAACAGACAATTATGAATTTTTACATGTTCAATCTTACTCAAGTCCAAGTTTGAAGGAAATTGCTTAGACAGTTGTTGGGAAAATACATAAAAGTTAGGTATGTAAAATGTCAGGTGGCAGGTTAGCTGTTGCGTTCAGTTTATGACTTAGACATTGCCATATCTTATTGACTCAGACTTTATAGTTTCTCATCATTATACATACACTTGAAAATAGTTTTGTACATGGTTAATATAAGCATTAGGAACATTTTCATTAATTAATGAATCTATAAATCATGTTTCTTTTAAGTATTTAATGGTTCAGTATTTTCGACTAAATTGTTGGAATATAAAGTATATTTGATACTTTAATGGTAATTGTATTATATCACTGCTCGCTTAATGTGTGTAGGTCTCCATGGGGATCCATTCTAAGATAAAAGCATTAATAAACCGAGTAGAAAGTAAGTACAAAACACGACATTTAGTATTTCGTCATTCTACTCCTTCTTTTGTAAAGAAATTAGATCAGCAGCTCTCCAAATTAAACCCACCGCGAGAATAGATAAATAGGCGGTAAAGAATAACTGGACAGATATATACGTCTGTGACGAGAAGTGTAAACAATCAAGAGCTGACTGTATCAAGATAGAAAAAAAAAATATATTGGAAAGCGTAGTTTTCGAAATGCCAGACCTAAATGGAATTGATAAATAATTTTCGGAAATTATGACCTTCAGCGTCAAAGTTTTTAAAAAAAAAACATGGACGACAAAGCAGTATGATTGTATCATCTTATCATGTCAACTGGTATTCAAGAACAAAATTATATAGAAAAAAATACACAAGCATCATCATAACATGAATAGATGTGGGGACACGAACAATCTGTGGGAACGAGTAAATATCAGTTATTGCTGTCGATAAGAAGAGAACATAATTCTTTTATATGAGTCGTATAAACAAAAGACACATGGTCTACCTACGGTCATTACTTATTCGTTCTTTAATATGGAGTATCGAACGTCACCATGCATGGTCTACCTACGGTCATAACTTATTCGTTCTTTAATATGGAGTATCGGGCGCCACCGACCATTGCTTCTACCATACATGGTATAGTTACTGTCATAATGTATTCGTTCTTTAATATGGAGTATCAAACGTCACCATGCATGGTCTAGCTACAGTCATAAATTATTCGTTCTTTAATATAGAGTATCGAACTTCACCATGCATGGTCAAGCTACGGTCATAGCTTATACGTTGTTTAATACGGAGTATCGAACGTCACCGATTATTGCTTCTACTGTACATGGTTTAGCCACGATCATACTGTATTCGTTCTTTAATATGGAGTATCAAACGTCACCATGCATGGTCTAGCTACGGTCATAACTTATTCGTTATTTAATATAGAGTATCGAACGTCACCATGCATGGTCTAGCTACAGTCATAACTTATTCGTTCTTTAATATGGAGTATCGAACGCCACCATGCATGGTCTAGTTACAGTCATAACTTATTCGTTCTTTAATACGGAGTATCGGACGTCACCGACCATTGCTTCTACTGTACATGGTTTAGCCACGGCCATAATGTATTCGTTCTTTAATATGGAGTATCGGACGCCATAATGCATGGTCTAGCTACGGTCATAACTTATTCGTTCTTTAATATAGAGTATCGAACGTCACCATGCATGGTCTAACAACGGTCATAACTTATTCGTTCTTTAATATGGAGTATCGGACGCCACCGACTATTGCTTCTACCATACATGGTATAGTCACGGTCATTATGTATTCGTTCTTAAATATAGAGTATCGAACGTCACCATGCATAGTCTAGCTACGGTCATAACTTATACGTTCTTTAATATGGAGAATCGGACGTCACTATGCATGGTCTAGCTACGGTCATAATTTATTCGTTCTTTAATATGGAGTATCGGACGTCACTATGCATGGTCTAGCTACGGTCATAACTTATTCGTTCTTTAATATGGAGTATCGAACGTCACCATGCATAGTTTAGCTACGGTCATTACTTATTCGTTCTTTAATATGGAGTATCGGACGTCACCGATCATTACTTCTACCATACATGGTATAGCAAAGGTCATAATGTATTCGTTCTTAAATATAGAGTATCGGACGTCACCATGCATGGTCTAGCTACGGTCATAACTTATTCGTTCTTTAATATGTAGTATCGAACATCACCATGCATGGTCTAGCAACGGTCATAACCTATTCGTTCTTTAATATGGAGTATCAGACGTCACCATGCATGGTCTAGCTACAGTCATAACTTATTCATTCTTTAATATGGAGTATCGGACGTCACCAACCATTGCTTTTACTGTAGATAGTATTGATACACTCATATAGTATTTGTTCTGCTATATAGATGTCGGACGATGACAACGTCAGTGACAGCTATTATAACATACATTAAGGTTAATTAATATGATCGAAAATAACACATTCCGTCTATCAGTCTATTCCCTAAGGGGAAGATTCCAGATAGCCTTGCCCTGGAAGTACTTCAGTAATTAGCAGTTTTGTCACGTGTGTACCTGTGTTTGCATGCGTACGTACGTACGTATGTGCGTGTGTGCGTGTGTGTGTGTGTTCGTGTGCTCATGCGTGCGCACGTGTGCGTGTACGTAGAACGACAGAGCTGTTTGTATAAAGGTGTCTCGTTTGTGTAACAATGGGAAGAGGGTAAAGAGATAGTTTAGTTTTACCCGTATACCTGCTTTTAAAATGTCCCATTGGGGGATTGCTAATTATCGGTCAGAGTCGGGGCAGACCGAAGTTACTTTGATATTCATTTTTCGGTTTTCGGTATTCATCATGAATCTAACACTTAAACTTACCCTAACCTTAACCCTAATCTCCAATTTGAAGAGTTACGTCTTTCAATATCAAAAGACGAAAAACGAATATCAAACTAACTTCTAGCTGCTCAGAGCCGGTAACTCTTGTTGTCGATACGTATGTTACATTCCTATCTGTATAATATAGTACCCAGACAGTGTCCTCTGCTTACTACGACTCTAGGTCGGGGTGGGCCATCCCTGAAATACATCTTGTAATATGCACACATAATAAACATAGAGGATTCATATAGAATGTTTCATATGATATTTTTATTTTACAAGTTCAAAGCAATATTTGCCCAGTTTCACGTCATGGTGTGGTTTTTAATCAAGAGATTTTGAGATTTAATATAACCAAGATAATAGTTTACTAACAATCTTAACAAATTGCTATTCTATTTCTATAAACCATTGTGCTTAATACAAAACATGTCAATATTTTGAATAAATATATTACTGAATGTACAATATTTAACTAAGCGGAGTGTCAGGCTAACATACTTCTGAGCAACCCAGACTAGCACTATTGTTTAACAAATTTTTAACTGACATATTAGTAATTCAAATACCATTTTGTTCGACATAGTAAGCGAAATGTTAAGACACTATCGGATGAAATTCTATTGTTTGTAAACATGTATAACAATCACCAATAACCATCAAAGTAGAGACTGGCAATTTTGGAGAGGATATCGGTATAATAGTATAATCAGTTAATACATTTAATTTATTGAAACAGATCCGTTTTCTACAAAGGTTCGAATGGATTCTTCTAAATGCTTGCATTTGTTGTATTGATTCACCACTAAACCTTCCAAGTTATATTTATATATTTTCTTTTATATTGGAAAAAATAGGTTTTACCCAACGTCCAATACACGTAAATGAAGATATATTTAAAATCCACCAGTACCATGTGATACACCCGCCAATACTTCTAATTGATGGACCGTGGTTATATTAGACTGTCGTTCTATATATAAAAAAACATCTTGGGGCGGAGTTGGGTTATTATTAACCATTACGGGACAGCGTCTCTTTATCATCTCGGATAAGACTTCTTCACCCGACGTTTGACGTTAAACAAACATCTCTGGGGCAACATTGTATCTTGTAAAAACATGTCCTTCAAAAAAGTGTGACACAGACGTCCGTCATATTTTGACTTTGTAAAGTTAAACAAACAGCCTAAAGCATTGGGAAGACGATGTCTTCATTATTATTTACAGTGCAAAGGAAAACATAGTAAAGTTTAAAGTACGGAACTAGACACGCTCACTTTGTAATACGCGCGCAAGTGCGTCGATCAGAATCCATTGATAAAGGGCAACATAACAATTAAAATGATATTAAACGTAAAGTTATGCTTGAAACCGCGCTCGCATTATTTTGATATTACTGAAACACAATTAAATAACATTTACGTGAATGTGAGGCGGTGTAGGCGGTCGGGTGTGGCTCTTTAATGGGAAAGCATTTTCGCCGAAATAGTTTATATAGAAATTTTAAATGTGTTTTAAAAGTTGCACAATCATTGGTTTATGTGTTATACAAAACATACTTAATCCACTGCATCCTCATTTAAATCTATATATAGCTTGACGAGACTAGCCTTTAAAATCGGGCGGTAATGTAGAAGATAGAGTGTTGGCCGCTCACACCAGAGGCTGTTTGTTCGATTCCTAGCTCGACCCGAGGCCTCATACTGATTCCAGCCAAGAAGCGGACTCTAAAGCAGTTCATATAAACAATTCGCATTTTTCGTAAAATGAATTAATACAAATAAAGAAGTTTATTACATCTACAGTAAGAAAACCGTTCGTGCCCATGTGATTGCAGACTCAGATACAAACAGGTAAGAAGCCAGGTACGGTTATCACTCAACTTCTCACGTAAATGAGCTTACATTTACTAGTGTGTAAACTATCATTTAATTTTGTCACAGGATAACAAGTTTTATATTTATATAAATATCATAGATGATTTAGCAATATTTACAACGGCGACGATAAATATATAATTTCAATGTTTCTATATTTATCTTGAGTGGCAGTTATGTGTTAACTTTGTTTGCAAGTTTTACTTTATGTAGCGAAAATATGAATTAAAACAAATATTTACATTTAAGGTATGCATTGTACACACATGGCTATTCGTGGACCATTTACTAAAGTATATCATTTCATGCTATTTTCATATTAAAAGTTATTATGCCCCAATCATACTTTTTTTTGATATCACCTTTTAGATACCCTGTAATATTTACCGGTCATGAAGAAAGTAAAACATTTATCTTCCAATTGTACGCAATATCCCCTTACTAGTGTTATAATATTACAAGCGATTATTTTCAATTAATAAGCAATGCACATTAATATGTTACCTATTAAAAAGAAATTCAAACGTTCATCTTGCAATTACTGCATGCACAGTTTTGTTACCAGTCATACAGAAACTAAAAACTCTCTATTCATATCATTTCCTTATATAGCAAGTTATAATGAAACGAAATTCATAAAAAAAATCATCGCTGAAAAATGTTGCTATCAAATAAACATTAACCACGTATAGATACATAATATTAATGATTATTAAGCTGAATGGAAATCTCCACATTTAATTACATCGCTTTTCTTCTACACCATACAATAACCTACTTCTTTATGCATTTATTTGAGCTATTTCAAAATAGTTCAACGTCAAAGATTTTAATATTTAAAGTATTTTAACACATTGTCAAATTCATAAGATTTAAACTGACTTTCGTATGATATATCACGCTCCCTGCGTCAAGCTGTAAGTTTTCTATTTACCACACCTGTTCATTTCGATGTTCTCAAGTTGAAATATTGTTTATTCTATTTATACCGGTTAAGTGCATCAGTTGTTGGACATTTCTGCATGTTAAATTTAGCTAAGTGTATGTTTTCTTTCTATTGTTAAAATGCAAAACACTTAAAAAAAAAAAAAAAAAAAGAAATGCTATAACTGATATTTAACCAAAGTAAAAAACGACAGACCAGTGTAAAATTATAATTGTCAAAAGTCAGAGTGTACATGGGGGACAGCAGTTTTTGAACAAAGAAACAACGTATCGCATAAGTGTTGAAGTACCGTCATAAACTGCAATAACTATCACGTACAAAAGTAAGTCAATAATTTATCAACACACATGTTATTAAAGTAACATGTGTGTTGATAAATCATTAGAAAGCATATAAACAACACATGAAAATGTGGTCCAATGGCAGAGCATCGGAGCCATGGTTGGCGGGTCGTGGGTTCGATCCTCCGTCACGGCTAGATATATTGTTCTTGAGCAAGACACCCCATTTTCCGCATAGGCTTTGTACTGGCTTTGCCTAGAAATACTTTGGGTATGACTTGTATAAGTTGTAATAACTTGTTTCAAAGTGGAATTAAAATAAATAAATTCAAACTAATAAATGAAATCGAAACACTCATCCCGATGGATATTTAAGTCATTAGCGACAATAAAAAGTAAAATATAATATTAAAACAAATATATAAACAGTAAATGAGATAGTTAAGTCTAATAAGTAAACAAAATTATTATATAGCGGAAAAAAGAAACTGTGCATGGGTATTATATGCTATAACTTAGGAGATATATAAGAAATCGCCAAAAAATTTCAACAGGTATTTATCTGACCTTTATTTAACACCAGCTCAATTGATATGGTTATTGCATCAGCAGCGTCTTGGATAGAGATCAGTTTTCATAGACGTTCTCTTAACAAAGTTCATCTCATCAATACCGTGTATGTCCACCATTGGAATCGATGCATGCTTGGCAACGACGCCTCATCGATGCGACAAGTGTGCTTAAAAAATTGCCTGGGGAATACCATTCCAGATTCTCACAAGCGCACGTGACAGGTCAGGTAACGTCAACGGCTGATTTTGGAGGCGACGTAAGCGACGCAGCATCTCATCCCACACGTGTTCTATAGGCGACATATCCGGTAACATTGCAGGCCAGGGCAGCACATTCACATTGTTCTGGATCAAAATGTCGGTGACGACCCGCGCGACGTGCGGGCGAGCGTTATCCTGTTGCAGAGTGGCGTTACGTTGCTGCACAAATTGAAGGACGTGAGGCCGTATGATTTCGTCACGGTATCTGATGCCTGTAAGTGTGCCGTCCACAACCACAAGAGCTGTTCTGCCATGGGTTGAGATGCCATCCCACACCATGACACTACCTCCGCCGAATGGACGTCGTTGAATCACACAACTGTCATGGAAACGTTCACCAACACGACGGTACACTCTAGAACGACCGTTGCTGCTGTCGAGATGAAACCTGGACTCATCCGTGAAAAGGACACGTGCCCAGTCCTGTTGCGTGAAGTGCATTTGTCGTCTACACCAGGCAAAACGTGCTACACGATGACGTTGCTGTAGAACAGGACGTATGACTGGACGTCGTGGACGTATGCATCGATTAAGCAATCGATTACGTACCGTTCGGGGACTAATTCTTCTAAGGCAAGGACTACTTCTAGCCGTCAAAGTAGCAGTTCTGAGTCGTTCACGGAGATGAACGACCCGGATGTACGTATCCTTGCGATTAGACGTTACGCGTGGGCGTCCTGACCGAGGCCGGTCTCTGGTGGTCCCAAACTGTTGGTACCGTCTCCACAAGGCGATTACAGTATTTCGGTGCACACCAAATTGTCTGGCAACGTCAGTATGACGTACACCAGCTTCAATCATGCCTACGGCACGGCATCTGTCAGTTTCATTCAACCTTGGCATGGCGTATCAAAGACGTTTTTCAAAATTATGCTGGTTTTGTGTCTTACAGGTATCAACGCTATGATTTTACACAGGTTTAGGCGACAAACGTGTTTGCGATTGACTGCTGGCCGAAAAAAACGTGAAAACGAAGACGTTGGCCAGACAGACAAACTACCCGTGCAACTCATGCACTGACCAGTGTAAATGACCGAGAGGGATATACAACTTACCTGTGTAAAGTTTCAAGCTTTAATTTATAAAATTGAGCGATACATGAACATTTTACACATGCACAGTTTCTTTTTTCCGCTAGTATATATATATATATGTAGATGTGTTTTTAAAGTTTAAACTTATTTATTTTACTCCGATTGTTAACTTAGACAAATCACGCTCGAAGAATTCGTGGTTGGTTCCAGTACTAACCATATGCTTAATGACACCACACAAAGCCGTGACGGAGGATCGAACCCACGAGCCTCCGATCATGGGTTCGGTGCTCTACCACTAGACCACCCGTTCCGCAAAAATTGATAATAATTATTATTAAATATCATTTAAGTTAAAAATTATTTTGAATGAATGAATGAAGGAAGAATTATAATTATTGTTGTTTCATTACTCAAATCGCATAATACTCTCGGCTCAAACTCATAGAACATAAAATATGTTTAGCTTTAAAATAAATAGTTCTCTATTTCTAATACAAAATCATTAAAACTGTTTTCAATGCTGTTTTACAACGTTTACTATTTTGCGCTCAGCTTTGATGATTTTTAAGGCCAGGTGTGTATGTCCATTGTATAATAAAATTATATTGCATCAAATCGAAGTGCCATATTTTATATTAAGAGTAATGGCTAGATAACAGACAACAATCCATATCTGTGTTTAACCATTGACACAAGTTACCTATAGTATATTAAAGATATGAAGGAAAACAGAGCTTATTGACAGCAGACGAATATGTATAAATATAATTTAAATTATGGGTTATACTACATAGGGGATCTTCAATATCTATTTATTAGATAAAAGCACAACTTAAACACACATCACCTTGATATGTTCTTCCAATAGACCCCTTCATTAGACACATATTCAGAGTACAAATATTTGGCAAACTCATTTGATTAAAATATCATAAGTGCAGAAAGATCGGAAGGTCGTGGGTTCGAACCTACACAGGAAGACATCGAGTGTGATTTGTCTAAGTTGTAAGAACTTGTTACACAATCGAGTTGAATCAACAATATCAATTTACGAACGACTAACCTTAGGCTAATCATTTGACATGAATTCCAAATTAATATTGATCGGCATGTATATATAATATATATTAATGAAACAAACCACATGTTATCCAATAATTTGTCAATAGATATAAATTCTGCTTAGCTATAACCAATACATCTAGGGATTCTTTATCATTATTTATTGTGCTAATAAATGTAATAGAAATGACAAGACGACAAATTAAAATTAAAATTATTTGATCCCAGACGATAGCTTTAAGAAAACGGACCCATTATAAGCTTTAGGGTGAGGGCTGCGGATTATACCACTGATCTCTAGGGGGTATAAATGATCCCTGGCTTATCTCCTACATTTTATGTAAAAGAGTAGTCATATTCGGGTTTTACATGACTTACGCGTGCTCTTGTTGATATCATTCGGATTACCTTGTATGTTGTCCAGCACCCCATGGAGCCATATATATTCAAATTACATTTTCAGTACATAGTTTACATAATTTCACATTTAAAATGATAGTGCTTTGGTTAGAAGAAAAACACCACCCATGAAAACAAACTGGTCGAATTTCAAATCATTGTACAGCTATTTAAACATCCCACACATAAAGTTTAAATTTGCTTTTCAATTCAAAGTTGTCATATACTTCGCAGGATCCGCACAAATGCAATGAGAAAAAGTCCCCAAATTTACTCTGAATGGATGTCGTATTCACAAGCTGTGTTGAAGATTGTTGCTCCTTTAGCTTAATTGTTGCTAATTGTACGTTAGAAATAAAACGTGAAGTACATACGTACTTTTAACAATGATAATTTGATGTTTTTCAGTATTACACTAACATTTCAATATGTTCAGACTCTGATTTTTATTCGCGGACCAGCACAATTCCATTGTCTTTGACACGATATTTCACGAGTTTTCTACGTCATATGTATTCTGTTATTATTCATACACTGTTTTTTTATCACCACATTTTATAAACACCAGTATTTCGTTTATTATTTTAGAATGTACAACACTAAAGATAGACGATAGTCTTAACATTTCGTCTTCAGTGTATCTATAATCAATGCAAATGTAACAAGACTTGTTCAATATGGTTTTCACATGCCGCTATTGTCGTAATTTGGTTAGATAGACATAATGCAATATAGATTCATTCATATTGGCTACACCACCATATTTCGTGAACTATTACTTACTCCAAACATATGCTGATCCGCTTGTTTCTCTCAGTTAAACAACTTACATCTTATACTGGTTTCAAAATAAGTTCACATGCTCATGTTTTTACTTCTGCTGTGTAATTGTTGTGATTGTTAGTTTTCTTTAAAAGGTTTGTGTCTGTGCATTTGCCATTTACTTTCATTGTTCAATATATACACATATACTCCGTCCCAGCTTTGCACTGAAAGATACAATAAGAAAGCACTTAGCATCTTCTTGCATTGATATGCTTATTTGTGTAATGATACGGCCAGATACTATGGCATTACCACATTCCAGTGTACCAATGTACTCAGTAACACTCAATGCTATCATGGCGGTGTACGTTTGACACCGTGTGATATTGCCGCCAATCAATGGGCTTCATGCTGAAGATACATGGAGTGATACTCATCAAGTCAATCACAGCCAAAACCAGTCATAAAACAATCAGTAACTGGTGATCACCAAGCTATGCACCACGCGTCCTCCCCCACACGATGTAGACACACTACCGCCAAGATGATGATTATGTCTCTTATATTCATATATACATGTATATAAAGAAAAACATGTAGAGGGAGATTACTGAGGATTATTTATCCATTGTAAATCTACTTTAAGATTGTCCTTATTCTGAATAAAATTACCACAATTAATCATATAAAAAAAAAGAAACTAATTTATAAAATCGGCTTACCTGTTGCAATGTCATTATATGTAATTAAAAGATTCTGTTACTTTGTTGCAGATACGCTCGGTGAGTCGTCATTTTTTATCCGATGTCTTTCATTGAATTACATTAGAATGTCAGCAAAATCTCGTACACAAAAAAACTAAAGGTAAACGTAAAAACACAAAGTAAAAGTGCATACGCAGTATTGAATAAGTAACTATTTTGTGGTCATGGTATGTTCTATCACAAAAACGTATTCACAAAGTAAAATATCTAAAATTAAAATATTAAATATCCAACAAGAGACGTTGCATAAGAAATATATACAAGCACCACAAAAGCAAAAACAGTAATTAAAAGAACGACCATGCTAAACACAAGGCAGATGTGAACAGAACACGCCGATGGAGATCTTGTTAAGTTGAAAGATTCAAAATGTTACGAAAAACGGTCTCGTGCAAAATTCAAAAAAGTGATTTTGAGTTACTAGATTCAATTCATTTTTTGAAAGAAACAAAGTGTCATTAACCCTGGTATCTGGAAGGGAACAAATAAAGGCCTGTTTAAAATATACATTATACTATAGAAGTCTAACCGTGCCACTTATCAATTACATCATCAAATAAACTTCACAGGGGTTATCTCTTCAGTTAAAATAATGATTTGTTTAAAATACCGATCGACCACTTAAGCTAATCCGACTTCAGGATTTTCTCACTTATGTGGCCTTAACAATTCATAAGCCAGACATGGTGGCACTAAACGATATTCCTAACATTCTAAACTCGGACCCCCTAAATCATATACTCTGTGCATTGAAGGCGGTATCAATATGTCAAAAAGACGGCGTCACCTGTTAATTGTAAAGTTGTCAACGGAAATGGAAGGCATTCTTCCATTTGTAATTTGCAGACAGCATTCTAAGTGCATCCTTAAATATAAACCTTTCTGGGCTCAGTTTTGAATTTCTTCCCTTACATGACAGTAGCAAGATTTTACGCCCATGAAATTAGAGCCGTGTAAAGCGGTTGGGCATTAGTTTTGTTGAAAATGCATAAAATGGTCACATTTCACTGTACATATGGGAACATTGGAACATTTACATGATTTCTTCCAAGTTTGGATGACATTGGGAACAGTTTGATGATGCTATAACAGTTTAAGATGCGTAGTGAGACACTGCAACAAATTGGCAGAATTGTCAAAAATGAAGGGGTGCCATCAACCCATCGAAATTATGGGGGAAAAAAACCTGGTCAACCCCATGTTTTTTCCTGCATAAATGGACCAACAGGGGACTATCTATGGACACAAGGAACTTTCAGATCCTTTTGTAATGTATCCGATGTTCCTAAAGAACATTTCTCTATACGTAGAATAGTACAAAATTAATTGTTTTTCGAGACGTTCTAGTGATACCAGATCAAGCATTTTAGAAAACCTGTTATATATTTCTAACGATAATGGGTCGGAATACTATATACATGCAATCAGAACAGAAACTGTTTTATTTGTATTTGTTAAGAGTAATCAGACGTGTTTCATTTTTAACTCAATACTTCTAGGATTAGCGGAATTGCATGTCAAGTGTGGGGTGTATGGAAATCAAATATTTAGACATTGTATATGTCAATGTAATGGCGACGGGGATTCCATCATTGTTCCTTATATTACAAGTGTGGGGTGTATGGAAATCAAATATTTAGACATTGTATATGTCAATGTAATGGCGACGGGGATTCCATCATTGTTCCTTATATTACAATTGTGGGGTGTATGGAAATCAAATATTTAGACATTGTATATGTCAATGTAATGATGACGGGGATCCAATCATTGTTCCTTATATTACAAGTGTGTGGTGTATGGAAATCAAATATTTAGACATTGTATATGTCAATGTAATGATGACGGGGATCCAATCATTGTTCCTTATATTACAAGTGTGTGGTGTATGGAAATCAAATATTTAGACATTGTATATGTCAATGTAATGATGACGGGGATCCCATCATTGTTCCTTATATTACAAGTCGTGAGCTGTTCTTTGAATTATTTGTATTGAATTTCTGTTGTAACTGAACATCGCCTATTTAATTTGTTAATTAGTTAAATATTTCGATGAGTAATTGAACCATCATAATCTTATCTATCAAACTTATAAACTAATTTAAAGTATAGCATCAGCATATACATGTAATTGATGTGGCGGTTTTTCTTGATGTTATGGGGCGTTATGGAATTTTTTTTTCTGTAACTGATCGTTAAATGTTAATTGATTATGAAATACTATAATATTATACCGTAATCACCTGAAGCGGATTAAAAATCAGCTCAGATAATGACTCATTGAAGTAAGAAGTGAAATAGGATTTAACGTGGTTTTAAAACTATTTCCGTTTTATTATTGAAGTATAAATTAAGAATGAATCTGAGTAGAACCACCGTTCTTCCAAACGGGAAACTTTCTCATATCTAATATTTAACGTCTCAGTGACGATACAAATAATTATCTAGAGACAACGTGTAAGGCTACATGATTGAAGAGGACTCCTATAGTATGGCTTTATATTAATTACCAATATTGTGTTATGACATTCTCTGCTGTGATGGAATTTTTTTATGTGAGTTACTCTTGTATGGTTGCGGCATGATTGCTATGTACATACACACAGTGAGCTGAAATATCACAAAATTATACTGATGAAGCATGTATACAAACAGATCGAGACTTCGGATACACATATATGTTTGTCAATCTGACCACCTCGGCCTTTATGCTACGCAATAGACGTGTATTTTACGGATGATACGGAAATACCCGATTTTTCACGATTGATTTGTTTGTATTTGTCCGTAACTTTAACAAGTACACATAGTACAATTGTTTTTTGAAATTCTATTTATTTTGTAAATTCAATGTAAAAAATCTTCAATTTGATGATATTTTAATAAGCGGAAAATGTAAAATAAAAAGAAAAGAATGAAAATGAATTAATGTTTAATTTTATTGCCTTAACAGGGCCATATATATATATTAGTCTAACCTAGGCGCGTAGCCCAAGTTAGGAAATCCCTTTTTGATATATTATTTTGACAGGTTAAACTATATATGAATATATAACCATATATATATCCGTTATACACAGGGATGAATCTCAGTTACGAGGAGGAAACACAAAATCTGAACGGGCAAACACGTTTTCAGCAGAACTTTGTATGATATGTGTGCTGAATAAGAAAATTGAATTGATTTAGTCATATCCATGTACATATATTATTTGTGATTTTCTTTTGATACGTTCAAATATTGTTCATTTTTGTAGATAGTTATGTTTACTTGTACTTGTTCGTTTGTTTCATTGTATTGTTTATATGCTATACTGCAAATTTGAAAATAAATCTAATAACAGTATTAATACAGTCATTATTCATTATCAAGGAAATTACACAAAATGGCCATAGCTATGTTCAGTAATGACGGCTCTAACATATTGAATAACATAAGTATTGGTGTATATAAATTGAATCACAACAATAGTATTTCCAATTATTGGGGATATTTTTAGAAAAATCTGATGTTGTTTCACAAGGTGTGATCTATATATGGAGATATATATATATATATATATATATATAAGTATTTATGAACAATCATTATATCAAAGCACACACTACTAAAACTATATCTTTTAGGTGGTGGATTCTATAGTCGTGTATCAGTAACTAATATTGGAGTTCGACGCGCTCGTCGTAGTCTGGGGTCGTTATCACCAACCAGTCTTCACAATATTCTTAGACTTGATCTTGAAAATCCACATCATTTCAGTCTACCGTGACAGATAGGACTGATATATTGAAAAAAAAAAATGATTTTAGCCAATTTTTAAAATTCAAAAAATTCTGACATATTTCCTTTAAGAGGAACCTTAAGAATGGTTGGAGATCTTTATATTTATGCCTGGTTGTTCCAATACTATAAATATATATGGACATTGCATCCAGAAGTAGCTACATCTGAGTGTATCACCTCTCAAACGGTGAATGTGGCTATAACGACTATAATTTATTTACATCTTCAGAACAAACAAGAGGTTCACGAGGAATTGTATCGCTCTACTGTGCATATTGGATATTGTAACTGGACAAGATGTTATACATCATATTTTATAAAAGGTTCTCTTTTTATTTATTTATTCATTCATTCATTCATTCATTCATTCATTCATTTATTTATTTATTTATTTATTTATTTATTTATTTATTTATTTATTTATTTATTTATTTATTTATTTATTTGTCAACGATACAAAAGTGTCATTTACATTAGAACAGCATAACCCCCCATATGAAAACGGCTAACAACTATTTAACAAATATATATATATATAAATAAAATAATGATATAAGTATACTTTGTAGTTTTATGGCATGCCAACACTAAAAGGTTATATTACACCAACAGAAAGAAAAAGTCCAGGCTCACTCGCTATGAACAAAAAAACAACAACAAAATTATTTTAACATTGAAAAAAACAATCCACACAAATATGCAGAATGAACCTGGAACATTGATACTTGCAGAACTACAGCAGAGTTGCAGCAGATTGTATTCACTACTCAATGAATTGCCTCTACAGCTAAGCATGACGCACAGTGGTTTTATTTTTGTCATAATGCATACACCACCGTGGAACCACACAACAGTTAATAATACAGCCAACACCATGCAGCGAAATGGATAAGATACCCATTTCTTACCTATATGCAGACATCGCCAATAATTCACTTCTTGATAATAACAATAATACTTATAATTATTCAACTACAATGATTGCTTGAGTATTTTGCGTCATTTTATGCCATCGAGGGCTAACAGACGATCAGTTAACCTAACTATTGTTTCCTGGGATTCTGAAAGGTTAACCAGTACTCTCTGCAAGTAACTGATATCTTTCCCACTTAAATCACCGGTGAGAGACGAATGATAATGAGACACAATGTCGTATATCAATCATCACATAGACTGTTGCCGGGCAGGGATTCGAACTCACGACCCCTTGATTGATAGCCAGACGCGTAACCGACTGAGCTAATCGGGCCCAGCATTCAACTACAAATGGGCAGCAAAAGTAAACACCGAAATGTAGTATAATTTAGACTATATTACATATTTGTTCGAATGAAGACAAGCCATATTTGGTTAAGAAAATAATATAATTATTTAAAGGTAATTGCAAACCTATCGATACTTTAATCCGACAACGGTAAAACAAATTATTAGCCAGCAAATTATTAATAATATTAATAAAAATAATGAATATAATAATAATAGTAATTATAATAATAATAATAATAATAATTAATAATAATAAATACAATAATAATAACGATAATGATAATGATTTTAATAATAATGATTACTAATAATAATAATAAAAATATTGATTAATAATTATAATAATGATTTATAACAATAATAATAATGATTGTAATAATAATAATGATAATAATAAAAACTATATTGATGATTATGACAATTGATAGAGATATGTTTTTGGAACTCATCTGTTATCTTATGGTAAAATACAACATATTCAAGTTATAGTGAAATCCTATAAACATATTGGGAAAATAAGAACAAAAGTTGTATTTTTGTTAAATCTTCAAGGGTATATAACTAAACCTGCGACGGTTGAAACTGACTTGTTTTCGAAATCGACCGATTTCTAATAGTTATATGCAACCGATCCTAGCTTTATTAAAATTTGAATAAAAAGTAGAATGTTTATTCGCTAAACGAGACTGAAAGTCGTAAATTTGACATTTCAAGACCAATAACAGCAACGATAATAATAATAATAAATAAATAAATCAGTACACGGCTGTTGGAACTGACTGATATTCAAATTAGAGGTTTTTGATAATAATATGGTTTGATCAAAACCCTATTTAAGATAAAACTGTTATTGTACAAACGAGATCAGACATGTACGGTCGACAAACTAAAGACAAATGTCCTACTTTTTTTTTTGCCAGCAGAGATAAAAACGCGGAGGAGTGAAAGCGTTTCTCGGTTCATTATTGTCTTGAAACGCCACAAAGTTATGATTTTAATCCCTGGAACAGAAACTGGAGGCGGTTAGTTTTAACAAACAAGATAATAATGTAAAGATTGTGCAGCAAGTGATATGAGATGACGAATTACATAACAATGATTATATGCACGGATGGGTATAGCATTTTCTTTTATGTTTTGTTTTATGATCATATGCCTCTCCAGTTACTAACTATGATAAGTATATGATTATTATGATTAATGGACTCGTAAGATATTTTAGATGATTTTGAATATTTAGAATTTAAAGGTTTTATTGTGAGATGTAGACTTGATCATCAGTGACGCTTGCTTTTCTAAAAGACAAACGTCTTGAAAAGTTCCACAGTTTAACGGTATCCTGATAAAGATTTTTAATTGGTTGTTTTCTTTAAACCATTATCGATTAAATATTTATTCCTGTATTCATTTTTATTGTTAGATATCTTTTTATTTGACAAGCATCCTGGACAAGAAAACTGCAGTGACTTTCACCGGAATGAATATTTTAGATTTTATATAAAATAACCGTTGTAATGGTAGGTTTATTTCAGCTAATCAGATTTTCCAAACGTTTCTTCTGCACAACTTGTCAAGACGCTTTGTCTTTTAGAAAAGCAAGCGCCGCTTTCAGGTGTAAGTACAGTATTGATTTTGTTCTTTATTATGTAGTAAATAAAGAAAAAACAAGTTTACGATAATAAATAACACCAATGGTGGTTTGGTTCTTCAATAAAACGAATCAACTCACAAGGCGATGATTCAAAATGGCCAGTTCGGGATTCGGATTTTTTTTCAAATCGATATTTGTTTTCGAAAACAAATCATTTCTATAGAAGAACAGTTTATAACTATGAATAAACACCGTTCCCGTGTTTTTTCTTCAATACCATGAGTATCATCAGGAAGCGATTCAAAGTTTCTGGTTGAGGATTCGCGGTGAATCGCCAACTACCACCTAGCTGCCAGTTCGGGATTCGGATTTTTTTTAAAAATCGCTGTTTTATTATTTTAACATATCAATTCAATAAAGAAAACAGGTTGGTGATAATAAATAACACCAATGGTGCTTTGGTCGATATTTGTTTTCTAAAACAAATCAATTCTATAGAAAAGCAGTTCATAACAATAAATAAACATCGTTCCCGCGGTGTTCCTTCAATACCATGAGTATATTCATCAGGAGGCGATTCAGAATTTTCAGTTGGGGATTCGAGGGATTCAGATTTTCTATTAATTTACATACATTTTTATTGGTTATATTTTTAAACATATTAACACGAGTAAAATATGTAAATCAAATAGTAATTATAATAACGAATCTGAATCCCCAACTGGCAGCTGGTCGGTAGTTGGTTATTCGAATCCCCAACTACCAACTGCGAACTACCTTCTAACGTTACAGTCATGCGTTGAGCAGGTTGACCTTTCGATCTAGTGATTTCAAGGAACGGATGTTCTTGTATGGTGTTAAACGTCGCTTTCAACACGTTTTAATTTATATCGCAATGGTGCCTGTTTAAAACTTGAGACAATGTCCCAAGAGCTGTCACACTGGAATATTATGTCGCAGACACATTGTATGATACCCCGATGTTGTAGACAAACGTTTAAATATTCAATTAATATATTTTAAAAGTGTCATTACACTTACAATAATTATGCCTGAATTACGCGATAAATGAACGTGTCACTCAGCCACTGGCAAACGTTGACGCAGTCCAGCGCTGGCTGTGGCATCTTGTGTGACAAACAAGTGCTACACGTCTACTATAAACATTGAATATTGCTGTCAATTTTGTCTTACAATCAGATGTTAATATAACTCAATCAAATGAAATAGACTTATAGTTTTGACTAGATTTTGAACATAATGACCATGCATGTCTTTATTCTTTCTGAAACTTAGTACATTAAGGTCAAGGTAAAGCTGACCACGTGTAAAAAATGGATCGATCAATCATGTTTTGTTATTGAAGACACTGGCGGTCACGACCTGACTTATTGTCACTATTGGACGGATCCGACAGACTTGTGATAAATATCCGTGCTACAATTCGGACAACGGTCACAGTGCTAAGGTATCCAAGATGACGATATAATCTTACCACAAACACAAACATTCCTATTAATACACAAATACCCGCAATAAAACCATAATATTTTGGTATAAAAGCGAGAATGGATTTTGGAATGTGATAACGTGATAACAAAGTGACAGGAATGCAGATAGTGTCGCCTAACGGGATGTCATTGATTTGTAAAACGATGTGTATTTCGCCTTGCGTCGATATATTGCATGGGCAACGCTAGTTGCGAAAGAACAAGCAGTTAATGTGTTTCTCTATGGGTCAAATATTATAATAATATTCTCAACAAACATGTTTTTAATACTAAGTATTGATATATTCCCCCATATCTACTGCTTACTCTTGTACCATAGCACTGTGTGATTTTTCCCGAGTCGGTATCGATTTAGAGCTATTGTTGTGAACCATGATTCGTGAGTCCAAGAAAAAGTTAGTATTATTTTTATCTAGATAAAGAATGGATCTCTCCCAAAGTAACACAACTTAAATATGCTAAATACTTCAAGTCAAACTATAGCTACCACTCTTACCATTTGAAACACTTGCATATCAAATTGAACATTGCATATGTTTATTACCAACTGTGTTTTTCTTCGTACCGTCTCACTTCTGATAATAATGTTATGATATTTATATTATGTCCATATTTGACTTAAATAAACTTAAGATTAAGATATTATATATGCTGTTATAACATTGTAGTTAAATAAGAACTTATGTATAGTTAATGTCAATAAATAGTCGTCTTTTTTTCTTTTTTTTAAACTAAACAACGCTGATTTTATCAGTATATTATTTTTTTTATATCAGTCTTATCATTTTATACAGGAAATAACTCAACACAGTTCAACAAACATATATTGTTTATGGAAAATAATAAACTTTTTTTTTTACAAAAACTGATTTTAATAGCAACATGAACATTTAGCAGATATTTAGCTGTATTGTTTTTATAGCAAAAGATATATCTTGTTTTTTTAATTCAATTTCAGTGGCATATATCTCCGGAGAGCAATCTTTTGTAGTGGTAAGTTTAAACAGAAAAGTTAGACTTTTGAAAATATGACAAGCAACATATAATAACAGCAAACAACCTGATATAAAATTGGAGAAATTCATTGCAAATTACGTGTTGCCAAAACAACACTCTAAACAACACGCACTTAGATTAATACACTAACTTCTGATAGACCTGATAGACGTAAACTGTTTCCAGCAAATTTATTAAAGGCAATTGACAAATATTAAATATATCAAAATATTCATCCATCAGCATTTTGCTGAGATTTCGTACCAAAATCATTTAAAAATGTATTCAATTGAATTTGATTGCCCCACCCCCCAATCTAAACAAAATTTGAAATGTATTTTATCTTCAACCACTTAAACGATCCTATGTCTGAAGTAAGCAGCATTAAAGCAACACATCCACGTTTAAACTTTTTTAAAAAGTTTTTCAATTGAGTTGTGAGCACATTTCCCATACATAAATATATGGTCAGTGAGCTGTATAAGTGCTAACAAACACTATCCAGAACGCTTTAGAATTATAAAAAAAGATGTCCAAATTATAAAGCGTGACAAACGCTTTATAAATTATTTTTAAATTGCCGAGGATTCCAACTTGGCTTCAAATTGAATTATGCGAGTCGTATTAAAATACTTCACGTTTTAGTGCGTAGTGTACTTTACCTGCCTTGAAAGTCATTTTGACAAATTTTTTTGACTAGGGTGAGTTACACGCTTGTTTTATAAAGTGTTAGTCATGCATTATAATTTGGGCATCATTTTGTTCGGGATTGTGTTTATATGCTCATATACAGCTAATTGATCATATGTTTGTATGGGAAATGTGCTCATAACTCAATTAATTTATTTTAAAAGTTCAAACGTGGATGTGTTGCTTTAAGTAGACTAAATATAAAAATACAATAAGCAATATGTAACATAAAACTATGGAATAAAGTATTTAAGATGTTTATTTGTGTTCTTTAGGAATTTAAATCTTGTTCTATAATTCATGCATGCTCATATCAAGGTGTGGTATGGACCTATTACGTTGATACCTGTAGAACTGCATGATGATACTGAAGATGAAACTTTCACGCAGTACATTTGTAAAAAGAACTAATCGATGAAGCTAATGGTCGATTTCTGAATACGTTTGAGGAAAATCTGAGTGCATTATAAGCGAAGAGGCATGGTAGTAACGTCTCAAAAAACTATTTTTATAGAATTCTGATCATATGACCAAGTTTGAATTCTGGCCACATGGCATTACTTGGAAACCGTTAGTAGTCACGTGCCCAAGACTACGTCATAAACATTCGTCATTTATGGCGTAACAACGTTCTCTTTTGTTGTTCACTCCCGAGAGTGGACATGTTTTTTCAGTTATCAAATTAAAACAAGAACTATCTTTAAAAAAGATAATCGGCGTAGAATGGATGAATATTGTTTGCCGTATGTAAAATCAGAATTAAACAGAAAATAACACTACAGTTAAGTATGAAATTAAATTAACTAATAGACTGAAAATATGTGGATATATATCGAAGAAACATTTCTGTAACAATGGTTATCATGATCAATTAACAAATATCTAAATTAAGCTATAGATTTATCTGTTATAACGCGCCAGGAATATTGTCAAAACAATTATTCCTGCCATCAAGCAAATCACCTGACAATGATAAAACTATGTGATCGATTTGAATAAACCAATCAATTATTTTTTAATCGTATTATAAGCTTAATATATACTATTTACTATTAAGGTATCAAGTTTTCCACAATAAAAAAAATATTATAAGGCTGCGTCCCCCCCCCCCACCCACACCCACACCCACACATACTCTTCCCACGTTTTGGCTTGCCTATAAGGACTGGGTTCCCTTTGTAAATACGTCTGATAGTTAATTGATAGTCTTGTGTTTGTTTTTAATAACAATATTAAAGTATCTTGGATTAATAAGAACTATTCCCTACTTAAACTGGAATACAGCATTTGGTTTTTTGAAATATCAAATTTTCCCCACAAGCAGAAGATACCCTCTCACGAAACCTGGGGAAGTATTTTGATACAGCTTATAATTTGTCTTAATTAAAACATTAATAAAAAAGTATAAACTGGATTGAATGACAGTAATTTTTTATTATAAAAACTCTAGAATGCAGAACCATTCCCAATAATTAAAACACCCAGGGACTGCCCCTACGCATATGGAATAAAAACATACATCGGCTGAAATATGATAATTAATAACACGGGTTTAATTATTAAAATGTAAAATAATATCAATGAAACAAAATTAAAACTCCTTTAACTGGGCTGATGCATTAACCTAATAATTTAGGCATTCTTGTCAATCAATATCTAATTTACAGTTATATAATATTGAAGTAAGAGGCAGAGTTTGTATGCATGGGCGGGATCAAATCCAGTTGGTGGACAATGTAAGCTCAAGTCGCTGGAAGAAAAAGTTTTCGGAATTCGGGAGTGAGACCGCAGTACAACCGAAACAATGCATAAATTTATACGACATTAAATAGTTCCAGCGTATTTGGTTATATTTTCTTTAATATTGATCATCTTTGGAATATTAAATTGTTAATAAACACACAGTATATTATCTTTTCAACAGACACCCATTCAGTGCCAAAAATATAGGTCAAAAGCCATATTATACAGCTACGCCGAAAAACTGTATGTATTCTTGTCTTTGTGACGTATATTTACCAAAATGGTAATTAAAAAAGTTCGGTAGCAATCGCCCACACAGAGCAAATTACAATGTGCATATAGGAATAAACAACGAAAGTACGCTCTTTACAATGGTAGTCAATATAAGTATTCGACAATATTAAAACATTAATGATCTGATTTTTTTCTATATGTTTAAAAAAGAACATTATATTGTCACATCATAACGCACAAGCAGCAAAACACTGGCAACAAAAACTGCTTGCTCAGTCACTCAAAAATCAAACTTGAATATGAAGAAAACTAAACATCAAAGACTGCCTTAAACACTGCGCCCCAGTACGGGTTACTGTGGAAGCTAATGTCCCCATTCATAAAACCCCTGTGAAACTTTGTCATTGATGATTTTGACAGTTGGCCGATAACCGGGCTGGTTTCATGATTGACTTATTCATTATAGCAATCCAGGCTTACCTCTCCGCTACTGTTCAGTGCACAATTGTTTTCCAACAATGCTGTATTGATGCAGCCTGTGTTGACAACCATTAAGCGCGCATACTCCCAGTTCTTCAGTAGTAAGGTTTACCGATTCCTCGTAGAAAGGGACTCGCACCCATCTTATTTTAAGGTCATAAGCAGTTTTTCTTATTACTAAGATTTTATTGTACTATTTGGATGCTCAAAATCACATTAAGCGTTGGCCTGCCGATTGTTTTAATTGGCAAAATACGCGATAACAAAATTACATACAAACATTAGAAAGACATAGATTTTTTTCTCAATTATTTCTTCTCTTATTTTTAAGGTTTTAATGTAATTTGTTTTATCTGTAATAACTTGGTTTTCAAATTCTCAAATACAAGTGTTCTCAATATTGCCGATCTTTAACATTTATTCTAAATAAAATTTCAAACGTTAACCTATATGATGTATGATGTTATAATTAAACTGGTAGAACGTTGAACCCAGGGCCGAATGGCCGGAGAAGCCTGGGTTCGATCCTCTACCACAGTTATATGTGGTGTCCTTGAGCCAGATACTTTATCCACACATGCTTTAGTACTTGTTTGAACCAGGAAGACATCAATCATTATTTGTCTTAAGTGACAATGAGACAAATAAGATAAGTTTAAATTAAAATGTCAAAACGTTTAATATCTACGATACTCGGGAGGAAATGTTTCTCTTTGTTTCTTAGAACTGAGTAAGTCCCCGAGCCTGAACTAATATATTAAAGTGGCGTATGGGCAAATTTTGAAATTCGAGCCTAACTGTAATGTTTAATAACGTATTATAAATGATATACGTGATAAAGTATTCTCTCCGTGGGGTGTCCTCAACGTTTGCCTTCCAGAAATAAATAACCTGTTAAAGATTAGGCTAATCCAATTGTTCGCATTAATCTAGGCCACTCTATCGATACATGGTCGGGTGTCGTTTGATGTGGAAATTAAATATGATTGTGCCGGTTTGTTAAGCGTGTTCCGTATTGATGTAATTTTTTAGAATATAGACATAGTACGATAGGAAATAATGGCGGTCGTAAATAATCCTTGTGTTGTCTTATTTAAAACATTTATATCCATATTTCAATGCTCATTTTTTTTAGTTGAATGACATTATTGATGTATTTTTAGCATTTTGCAAGCATTGTTATGTATGAATTGTTAATTTCGAAACAAGAACGTACTTGGAAATTGGGGTATGAATACATGATTTCTGGTGTCTATTTTCACTTTGTCAACAGTAGACACTGAACAAAGAACAAATATCTTTGATGAACCATGGTCCCTTCTTTTCTTATCTTATCATAAGTTGGTAGTGCAGGTGTTACCAAACAATAAAATGTAAGTTTCACTTCTTTCATTTTTGTCTCTCGATGATTGACAAACATGCAAACTTTTTTAATAACGTATTTATTTACTATAGAATAAAAAACAAAAATCTAAGTTTGGCTTATCATTATACCCGTATATTTTGTTTATTTCAGTAACAAATACATATCAATGTTATATTATTTGACAATTAAATTGGAAAAAAATATAAACATTTATATAGGCACTATTTAGAAAACTGCACCCAGCTTATCTTAGATTATTAACGTACATGCTTCGATTTATTTGTATGGAAACAATGTCTTCGTTTATCAGAAAAAGAATAAGGCTTAGACAATTCCTTTCAGAATGACCATGCTTTCAAGCCATGCTCTGGTAGTACACATACAGTCATTCCTGTATTAGTGGGCATATCTATTAAGCAATATCTTGTCTAAAACAGCCACATTTTCTATAAACCATTTTTATAGTTCTAGTCAACATATCTTAAGCAGCCTCCTGCAATAATGAACCATTGTGCTATTTCCCTTGATTAGGGACTTATTAAGACAAGACAATATAATATAGCTAGTTGTATGTATCAACAGATGTTTCAAGGGGTAGAGACCCGACCCTACTGACAGGGGCTATAACTCACACAACATTGAGACTTGTGTGTATATATATATATATGTTCCAAGGGGTAGAAACCCGACCCTTCTGACAGGAACTATAACTCATACACCATTGACACTTGTATGTATAGATAGATGTTATAAAGTGTCTGTGATAATCACTCGACCCTATTGACAGGGACTATACTCATACAACATTGAGACTTGTCAGAGGTTGCTGCGATTTCAGAATTGTCCGAGTCGATGTATTTTAAAAAAGGAGGTGAATTTGTGTTAATAATGGCAGTGTTATGCCTACATGTGTTGTTACACTGTAATGAGATGGTGGATTCTATAGTGTTGTATGCCTGGTTTACACTGTAATGAGATGGTGGATTCTATAGTGTTGTATGCCTGGTTTACACTGTAGTGAGATGGTGGATTCTATAGTGTTGTATGCCTGGTTTACACTGTAATGAGATGGTGGATTCTATAGTGTTGTATGCCTGATTTACACTGTAGTGAGATGGTGGATTCTATAGTGTTGTATGCCTGGTTTACACTGTAATGAGATGGTGGATTCTATAGTGTTGTATGCCTGGTTTACACTGTAATGAGATGGTGGGTTCTATAGTGCTGTATGCCTGGTTTACACTGTAATGAGATGGTGGATTCTATAGTGTTGTATGCCTGGTTTACACTGTAATGAGATGGTGGATTCTATATTGTTGTATGCCTGGTTTACACTGTAGTGAGATGGTGGATTCTATAGTGTTGTATGCCTGGTTTACACTGTAATGAGATGGTGGATTCTATATTGTTGTATGCCTGGTTTACACTGTAGTGAGATGGTGGATTCTATAGTGTTGTATGCCTGGTTTACACTGTAGTGAGATGGTGGATTCTATAGTGTTGTATGCTTGGTTTACACTGTAATGAGATGGTGGATTCTATATTGTTGTATGCCTGGTTTACACTGTAGTGAGATGGTGGATTCTATAGTGTTGTATGCCTGGTTTACACTATAATGAGATGGTGGATTCTATAGTGTTGTATGCCTGGTTTACACTGTAGTGAGATGGTGGATTCTATAGTGTTGTATGCCTGGTTTACACTGTAGTGAGATGGTGGATTCTATAGTGTTGTATGCCTGGTTTACACTGTAGTGAGATGGTGGATTCTATAGTGTTGTATGCCTGGTTCACACTGTAATGAGATGGTGCATTCTATATTGTTGTATGCCTGGTTTACACTGTAGTGAGATGGTGGATTCTATAGTGTTGTAAGCCTGGTATACACTGTAGTGAGATGGTGGATTCTATAGTGTTGTATGCCTGGTTTACACTGTAGTGAGATGGTGGATTCTATAGTGTTGTATGCCTGGTTTACACTGTAATGAGATGGTGGATTCTATAGTGTTGTATGCCTGGTTTACACTGTAGTGAGATGATGGATTATATAGTGTTGTATGCCTGGTTTACACTGTAATGAGATGGTGGATTCTATAGTGTTGTATGCCTGGTTTACACTGTAGTGAGATGGTGGATTCTATAGTGTTGTAAGCCTGGTATACACTGTAATGAGATGGTGGATTCTATAGTGTTGTATGCCTGATTAACACTGTAGTGAGATGGTGGATTCTATAGTGTTGTATGCCTGGTTTACACTGTAATGAGATGGTGGATTCTATAGTGTTGTATGCCTGGTTTACACTATAATGAGATGGTGGATTCTATAGTGTTGTATGCCTGGTTTACACTGTAATGAGATGGTGGATTCTATATTGTTGTATGCCTGGTTTACACTGTAGTGAGATGGTGGATTCTATAGTGTTGTATGCCTGGTTTACACTGTAATGAGATGGTGGATTCTATATTGTTGTATGCCTGGTTTACACTGTAGTGAGATGGTGGATTCTATAGTGTTGTATGCCTGGGTTACACTGTAGTGAGATGGTGGATTCTATAGTGTTGTATGCCTGGTTTACACTGTAATGAGATGGTGGATTCTATATTGTTGTATGCCTGGTTTACACTGTAGTGAGATGGTGGATTCTATAGTGTGGTATGTCTGGTTTACACTGTAGTGAGATGGTTGAATCTATAGTGTTGTATGCCTGTTTTACACTGTAGTGAGATGGTGGATTCTATAGTGTTGTACGCCTGGTTTACACTGTAATGAGATGGTGGGTTCTATAGTGTTGTATGCCTGGTTTACACTGTAGTGAGATGGTGGATTCTATAGTGTTGTATGCCTGGTTTACACTGTAATGAGATGGTAGATTCTATAGTGTTGTATGCCTGGTTTACACTGTAGTGAGATGGTGGATTCTATAGTGTTGTATGCCTGGTTTACACTATAATGAGATGGTGGATTCTATAGTGTTGTATGCCTGGTTTACACTGTAGTGAGATGGTTGAATCTATAGTGTTGTATGCCTGTTTTACACTGTAGTGAGATGGTGGATTCTATAGTGTTGTACGCCTGGTTTACACTGTAATGAGATGGTGGGTTCTATAGTGTTGTATGCCTGATTTACACTGTAGTGAGATGGTGGATTCTATAGTGTTGTATGCCTTGTTTACACTGTAATGAGATGGTAGATTCTATAGTGTTGTATGCCTGGTTTACATTGTAGTGAGATGGTGGATTCTATAGTGTTGTATGCCTGGTTTACATTGTAGTGAGATGGTGGATTCTATAGGGTTGTAGTGAGATGCGCTCCCCGTAGTCTGGTCTGTAGATGTATGCCTGGTTTACATTGTAGTGAGATGCACTCTCCGTAGTCAGGTCTGTAGATGTATGCATGGTTAACATTGTAGTGAGATGCGCTCCCCGTAGTCAGGTCTGTAGATGTAGGCCTGGTTTACATAGTAGTGAGTTGCGCTCCCCGTAGTTAGGTCTGAAGATGTATCACTAGTTTACATTGTAGTGAGATGCGCTCTCCGTAGTCAGGTCTGTAGATGTATGCCTGGTTTACATTGTAGTGAGATGCACTCCCCGTAGTCTGGTCTGTAGATGTATCCCTGGTTGACATTGTAGTGAGATGTGCTCCCCGTAGTCAGCTCTGTAGATGTAGGCCTGGTTTACATTGTAGTGAGATGCGCTCTCCGTAGTCAGGTCTGTAGATGTATGCCTGGTTTACATTGTAGTGAGATGCGCTCCCCGTAGTCAGGTCAGTAGATGTAGGCCTGGTTTACATTCTAGTGAGATGCGCTCCCCATAGTCTGGTCTGTAGATGTATGACTGGTTTACATTGTAGTAAGATGCGCTCCCCGTAATCAGGTCTGTAGATGTAGGTCTTGTTTCCATTACAGTGTGGTGCGCTCCCCGTAGTCTGGTTTGTAGATGGAGGCCTTGTTTACATCGTAATGATATGCGCTCCACGTAGTCTGGTCTGTATATGTATGCCTGGTTTACATTGTAGTGAGGTGCGCTCCCCGTAGTCAGGTCTGTAGATGTATGCCTGGTTAACACTGTAGTGAGATGCGCTCCCCGTAGTCGGGTCTGTAGATGTATGCCTGGTTTACACTGTAGTGAGATGCGCTCCCCGTAGTCGGGTCTGTAGATGTATGCCTGGTTTACTCTGTAGTGAGATGCGCTCCCCGTAGTCGGGTCTGTAAATGTATGCCTGGTTTACACTGTAATGAGGTGCGCTCCCCGTAGTCGGGTCTGTAGATGAATGCCTGGTTTACACTGTAGTGAGATGCGCTCTCCGTAGTCGGATCTGTAGATGTATGCCTTGTTTACATTGTAGTGAGATGCGCTCCCCGTAGTCTGGTCTATAGATGTAGACCTGGTTAACATCGTAGTGAGATGCGCTCCCCGTAGTCTGGTCTGTATATGTATGCCTGGTTTACATTGTAGTGAGCTGCGCTTCCCGTAGTCTGGTCTGTAGATGTATGCCTGGTTTACACTGTAGTGAGATGCACTCCCCGTAGTCAGGTCTGTAGATGTATGCCTGGTTTACATTGTAGTGAGATGTGCTCCCCGTAGTCTGGTCTGTAGATGTATGCCTGGTTTACACTGTAGTGAGATGCGCTCCCCGTAGTCAGGTCTGTAGATGTATGCCTGGTTAACATTGTAGTGAGGTGCGCTCCCCGTAGTCAGGTCTGTAGATGTAGGCCTGGTTTACATTGTAGTGAGATGCGCTTCCCGTAGTCTGGTCTGTAGATGTATGCCTGGTTTACACTGTAGTGAGATGCACTCCCCGTAGTCAGGTCTGTAGATGTATGCCTGGTTTACATTGTAGTGAGATGTGCTCCCCGTAGTCTGGTCTGTAGATGTATGCCTGGTTTACACTGTAGTGAGATGCGCTCCCCGTAGTCAGGTCTGTAGATGTATGCCTGGTTAACATTGTAGTGAGGTGCGCTCCCCGTAGTCAGGTCTGTAGATGTAGGCCTGGTTTACATTGTAGTGAGATGCGTTCCCAGAAGTCAGGTCGGTAGATGTAGGCCTGGTTTACATCGTAGACAGGTCTGTAGATGTATGCCTGGTTTACATCATAGTCAGGTCTGTAGATGTATGCCTGGTTTATATCGTAGTCAGATCTGTAGATGTAGGCATGGTTTACATTATAGTGAGTTGCGCTCCCCGTAGTCAGGTCTGTAGATGTATCCCTGGTTTACATTGTAGTGAGATGCGCTCTCCGTAGTCAGGTCTGTAGATGTAGGCCTGGTTTACATTGTAGTGAGATGCGCTCCCCGTCGTCAGGTCTGTAGATGTATTCCTGGTTTACATTGTAGTGAGATGCGCTCCACGTAGTCAGGTCTGTATATGTATCCCTGGTTTACATTGTAGTGAGATGCGCTCTCCGTAGTCAGGTCTGTGGATGTATGCCTGGTTTACATTGTAGTGAGATGCTCTCACCGTAGTCAGGTCTGTAGATGTAGGTCTGGTTTACATTCTAGTGAGATGCGCTCCTTGTAATCTAGTCTGTAGATGTATGCATGGTTTATATTGTAGTGAGATGCACTCCCTGTAGTCAGGTCTGTAGATGTAGGTCTGGTTTCCATTGTAGTGTGGTACGCTCCCCGTAGTCTGGTCTGTAGATGGAGGCCTGGTTTACATCGTAGTGATATGCGCTCCACGTAGTCTGGTCTGTATATGTATGCCTGGTTTACATTGTAGTGAGATGCGCTCCCCGTAGTCTTATCTGTAGATGTAGGCCTGGTTTACACTGTAGTGAGATGCGCTTCCCGTAGTCAGGTCTGTATATGTATGTCTGGTTTACATTGTAGTGAGATGCGCTCCCCGTAGTCAGGTCTGTATATGTATGTCTGATTTACATTGTAGTGAGATGCACTCCCCGTAGTCAGGTCTGTAGATGTAGGCCTTGTTTACATTGTAGTGAGGTGCGTTCCCCGTAGTCAGGTCTGTAGATGTAGGCCTGGTTTACATTGTAGTGAGGTGAGTTCCCCGTAGTCAGGTCTGTAGATGTAGGCCTGGTTTACATTGTAGTGAGGTGCGTTCCCCGTAGTCTTATCTGTAGATGTAGGCCTGGTTTACATTGTAGTGAGGTGCGCTCCCCGTAGTCAGGTCTGTAGATGTATGCCTGGTTTACATTGTAGTGAGGTGCGTTCCCCGTAGTCAGGTCTGTAGATGTAGGCCTGGTTTACATTGTAGTGAGGTGCGTTCCCCGTAGTCAGGTCTGTAGATGTAGGCCTGGTTTACATTGTAGTGAGGTGTGTTCCCCGTAGTCTTATCTGTAGATGTATCCCTGGTTTACATTGTAGTGAGGTGCTTTCCCCGTAGTCAGGTCTGTAGATGTATGCCTGGTTTACATTGTAGTGAGGTGCGTTCCCCGTAGTCAGGTCTGTAAATGTAGGCCTGGTTTACATTGTAGTGAAGTGCGTTCCCCGTAGTCAGGTCTGTAGATGTAGGCCTGGTTTACATTGTAGTGAGGTGCGTTCCCCGTAGTCAGGTCTGTAGATGTAGGCCTGGTTTACATTGTAGTGAGGTGCGCTCCCCGTAGTCAGGTCTGTAGATGTATTCCTGGTTTACATTGTAAAGGGGTGTGCTCCCCGTAGTCAGGTCTGAAGATATATGTCTGGTTGTTCAATTACTCCCCATATACCCATTTTTTAACCCATTGTGTGTTGCGTGCGTGCTCGCGTGCGTGCGTGCGTGCGTGCGTGCGTGCATGCGTGCGTGTGTATCGAGACTATACAATGAAGTGCAGTATAACATGCAGAGTAGTACAGCACAGCACAACAAAACAAAGTGCGGAATGGGCGACTGTCGCTCATCCTGTACACATATAATCACATACAGATATTTAAATAGTTTTACTATCCATGAAAACACAAGTTCATTCAAATCCTATTTTTATAGTTACATAAAACAGTGTTTTATAGTTAAACACCGACGATAAAAAGTAAAGCGGAAAGCTTTTGGTGTTTCAATAATATACCCAAATCTCCATAGCGAGACAAAAGTCATTTCGTACCACACATGTTCTCTGTGTGTAACTTTATTAATTTCTGTGTATATAACAACCAAATTGCAGTTATTATCGTCAACCAAAAAAAAGGAGAGAAAATTGTAAAGAAAATGAGATGCCACCCAAATAGATGATGACGGTAGTCAATTTTATTCTGTGTGAACGTCAATCATCGAATTTAACGTAATTGAAATGCTTAAAAATAAATAAGACATATGAAATATTAGATGTACATAACACTATGAACATTGATGTGAAGAGACTAACATAAAACTGGTAATCGGACGAGAACGAAAAATGATGTGCTCGTGCTCTCTCTCTCTCTCTCTCTCTCTCTCTCTCTCTAATCATTTAAATGCTGATATGAAAAAAATGAAAGAACGGACTATTCCTATTCCAGATGAGACAAACGACAGCACGCACGCACGCACGCACGCACGCACGCACGCACGCACGCACGCACGCACTCTTCTCTCTTTTGCACCCTCTCTCTCACTGTTTCTCTTTTTACCTCTCTCTCTCTCTCCTTCGTTCTCCCTCGCTGTCATTCTCTCTTTGTATCCCTTTTTGTTGCTATTTTTTCAAGATGTTAAGCCTATTTTTGCTCATTTTTTATATTTGATAATACTCTTTCAAAATAAAACATTTAAATCATCAAATATAAATATGTTTTGATTAGTTATAAAGAGCTATCAGTTAACATTTACTACCGTAAATATAAAGACAAATATGGATTTTATCAAATTTGGCAGCCATCTCGATGTTAAAATAATCCGTTAACTTTTGTCTATGTTTGAGGTGTAAACCCACCATTGATTTTTATTCTTTATTCTATAATAAATAATAAAAGTTTGAAGGCTTGTCATTCATAGAGAAACACAAATGAAAGAAGTGAAACTTGCATTTTATTGTGTGTGAACCTCTGCACTACCAAAGTACCAGTACAGTGGGGAAAAGTAAGGATCGTGTATCATACAAGATCTTTTTTCCTGTTCATTGTGTACACTGTTGACAAAGTGAAAGTAGACGTCAGAAATTATGTAGCCTAAATTCACAACTGAAACATGACAATGATTTAAAAATGTTCAAAATACAACAATAATGTCATTCAAATAAAACAATGAGCATTAAAATAAGGAAACTGTATTACAAAGAAGGAGATATAACCGTCATTATGCGGCTGCCCCACGGAAGTTTTTCCTGTATCCAATGTTGGTACTATGCCTTGAGCAAAGTATCGTGCCTTTATAAAAAGGCACATTTTTCACGACATGGCTCCATGTATACTTGTAACATTCTTACAGCATCAAATATACAAAGACCGTGGCTTGGTCTAGTGGTAGAGCGTCCGCCTCGCATGCAGAGGGTCGTGGGTTCAATCCCCGGTCGGGTCATACCAAAGACTTTAAAAATGATACTAGAAGCTTCCTCGCTTGACGCTCAACATTTAGAGGAGAGTTCTAGGGCTGGTCAGCCCGGTGTCAGTATAATGTGACTCGGTGGGGTATCATACCATGTGTCTGCGGCATGATACTCAAGTGTGACAGCGATTAGAATACTGTCTCAAGCAGACACCGTCGCGATATGACTGAAAAAATTGTTGAAAGCGACGTTAAGCACCATACAACAACAACATACAACAACATCAAATATACAATGTATTAGTAACCACTGACTAACGTTGATGTATCAGTGTAGCGCTTGTTTCATTAGATAAGTTATTAGATATGACACATGTAAAGATATTAGATTATAGTCCTGTTCGTGCCTTTGTTATCTATTGTCTCTCGGTTATCTTAAATAGGAAGTTCTACGTACCAAGGGCGAACACAAATTAAGGATTGTACACATTGGGGACATATTAGTAATCCAGGAAGACAAACGACTTCATCAAGTAGGGGATATATCTAAGTTCTGTATCCTACATCTATTGGTTCTCAGCCTTACCGAGGTCTCAACTTACATATTGCACCATGCGAGTGATGTGGTAATATCTATAACCATATGGTAATATTGATTTGAAAATAAGTATAACCATGTGGTAATAACAATATCCACGTGGTAATATCTATAACCATATGGTAATATTGATTTGAAAATAAGTATAACCATGTGGTAACAACAATATCCACGTCGAAGTATATATAACCATGTGGTAATAACAATATCCACGTAGTGATATATATAACCATGTGGTAATAACAATATTCACGTGGTAATATATATAAACATATGGTAATAACAATATACACGTGGTTATATCTATAACCAACTGGTAATATTGATTTGAAAATAAGTATAACCATGTGGTAACAACAATATCCACGTGGTAGTATATATAACCATGTGGTAATAACAATATCCACGTGGTGATATCTATAACCATGTGGTAATAACAATATCCACGTGGTAATATATATAACCATGTGGTAATAACAATATCAATGTGGTAATATCTATAACCATGTGGTGATATCGATATGAAAATAGCTATTATTATGTGGCAAAAACTATTACCATGTGGTAACAACAATATCCACGTGGTAATATATACAACCATGTGGTTATAACAATATCCACGTGGTAATTTCTATAATCATGTGGTGATATCAATATAAAAATAGCTATAATTATCTGGCAATAACTATTACCATGTGGTAATATATATAACCATGTGGTAATATCGATATGAAAATAAGTATACCATGTGGTAAAAATAATATCCACGTGGAAATATATATATCCATGTGGTAATAACAATATCTACGTGGTAATATCTATAACCATGTGGTAAAAACAATATCCATGTGGTAACAACAATATCCACGTGGTAATACATATAACCATGTGGTAATAACAATATCCACGTGGTAATATCTATAACCATGTCATGATATCGATATGAAAATAGCTATAATTATGTGGCAATAACTATAACTATGTGGTAATAACTATAAACATGTGGTAACAACAATATCCACGTGGTAATATATATAACCATGTGGTAATAACAATATCCACGTGGTAATATCTATTATCATGTGGTGATATCGAAATGAAAATAGCTATAATAATGTGGCAATAACTATAACAATATGGTAATATCCATAACCATGTGGTATTATGGATATGAAAATAAGTATACCATGTGGTAACAACAATATCTACGTGGTAATATATATAACCATGTGGTAATAACAATATCCACGTGGTAATATATATAACCATGTGGTAATAACAATATCCACGTGGTAATATCTATAATCATGTGGTAATATCGATATGAAAATAGCTATAATTATGTGGTAATAACTATAACCATGTGATATATATATATATATATATATATATATATATATATATATATATATATATATATGGAGATAATGAGCATCTGAAAAGATCCAAAAATCGTAAATTCCGTTTTTGTGAATTTAATTATCTCCCTTGCTAATATTTATAACCATGTGGTGATATCGATAAGAAAATAACTATAACCAAGTGGTAAAAAATATAACCATGTGAAAATGAATATGTGTCAATAATCATTACTATGTGGTAATAACTATAACATTGATAACCAAGTGATAATATTTATAATCAAGTGATACTCTTTATAACCAAGTGATAACATTGATAATAAAGATGTAATATTTATAACTAAGTGGTAATAACTAAAGCCATGCGTTAATTACTATAACCAAGTGGTAATAACTATAACCCAGTAGAATATACTTAACCATGTGTTGTTAACTATTACAATAAGCTAATATCGATATAAAAATAGTTATAACCATGTGGTAATAACTATAACCATGTGATAAAATATAGTACCATATTGTTATAACTAGAACAATGCAGTAATATCGTTATGGAAACTACATTTGCTTTAGAATATTTAATGGCAGACAGAGCTTCCTTATCAATCTTGAATATCCAAAACAGCCTCAATTTCATATTATGAATTATAAAGATTTTATTGCCGATTACATATGCTCACATCATAATAGGTTCAAACTAGGCTCGAACCCGCAAAACTAATTGTTATATGCATATATATTAAATGTGTTTTAAATACATTTTTATATGGAATCCAGTCTTCATGTAAGAGGAAGACTTGAAGAAGTGATATTAAGTAGAACCGCCTCTCTTCCACAAGCAACCAGTAAACTATGTAATGGTAGGGGAGGACCTAGAAGTGAATATAAGTAGAACCGCCTTTCTTCCGTAAGCAACCAGTAAACTATGTAATGGTAGGGGAGGACCTAGAAGTGAATATTAGTAGAACCGCCTTTTTTCCGCAAGCAACCAGTAAACTATGTAATGGTAGGGGAGGACCTAGAAGTGAAAATAAGTAGAACCGCCTTTCTTCCACAAGCAACCAGTAAACTATGTAATGGTAGGGGAGGACCTAGAACTGAATATAAGTAGAACCGACTTTCTTCCGCAAGCAACCAGTAAACTATGTAATGGTGGAGGAGGACCTAGAAGTGAATATAAGTAGAACCGCCTTTCTTCCGCAAGCAACCAGTAAACTATGTAATGGTAGGGGAAGACCTAGAAGTGAATATAAGTAGAACCGCCTTTCTTCCGTAAGCAACCAGTAAACTATGTAATGGTAGAGGAAGACCTAGAAGTGAATATAAGTAGAACTGCATTTCTTCAGCAAGCAACCAGTAAACTATGTAATGGTGGAGGAAGACCTAGAAGTGAATATAAGTAGAACCGCCTTTCTTCCACAAGCAACCAGTAAACTATGTAATGGTAGGGGAGGACCTAGAAGTGAATATAAGTAGAACCGCCTTTCTTCCGCAAGTAACCAGTAAACTATGTAATGGTAGGGGAGGACCTAGAAGTGAATATTAGTAGAACCGCCTTTCTTCCACAAGCAACCAGTAAACTATGTAATGGTAGGGGAGGACTTAGAAGTGAATATTAGTAGAACCGCCTTTCTTCCGCAAGCAACCAGTAAACTATGTAATGGTTGGGGAAGACCTAGAAGTGAATATAAGTAGAACCGCCTTTCGTCCGCAAGCAACCAGTAAACTATGTAATGGTAGGGGAATACCTAGAAGTGAATATAAGTAGAACCGCATTTCTTCCGCAAGCAACCAGTAAACTATGTAATGGTGGAGGAAGACCTAGAAGTTAATATAAGTAGAACCGCCTTTCTTCCGCAAGCAACCAGTAAACTATGTAATGGTAGGGGAAGACCTAGAAGTGAATATAAATAGAACCGCCTTTCTTCCGCAAGCAACCAGTAAACTATGTAATGGTGGAGGAAGACCTAGAAGTGAATATAAGTAGAACCGCCTTTCTTCCGCAAGCAACCAGTAAACTATGTAATGGTGGAGGAGGACCTAGAAGTGAATATAAGTAGAACCGCCTTTCTTCCGCAAGCAACCAGTAAACTATGTAATGGTAGAGGAGGACCTAGAAGTGAATATAAGTAGAACCGCCTTTCTTCCGCAAGCAACCAGTAAACTATGTTATGGTTGGGGAGGACCTAGAAGTGAATATAAGTAGAACCTCCTTTCTTCCGCAAGCAACCAGTAAACTATGTAATGGTAGAGGAAGACCTAGAAGTGAATATAAGTAGAACCGCCTTTCTTCCGCAAGCAACAAGTAAACTATGTAATGGTAGAGGAAGACCTAGAAGTGAATATAAGTAGAACCGCCTTTCTTCCGCAAGCAACCAGTAAACTATGTAATGGTAGGGGAAGACCTAGAATTGAATATAAGTAGAACCGCCTTTCGTCCGCAAGCAACCAGTAAACTATGTAATGGTAGGGGAAGACCTAGAAGTGAATATAAGTAGAACCGCCTTTCTTCCGCAAGCAACCAGTAAACTATGTAATGGTAGGGGAAGACCTAGAAGTGAATATAAGTAGAACCGCCTTTCGTCCGCAAGCAACCAGTAAACTATGTAATGGTAGGGGAAGACCTAGAAGTGAATATAAGTAGAATCGCATTTTCTTCCACAAGCAACCAGTAAACTATGTAATGGTGGAGGAAGACCTAGAAGTGAATATAAGTAGAACTGCCTTTCTTCCGCAAGCAACCAGTAAACTATGTAATGGTAGGGGAAGACCTAGAAGTGAATATAAGTAGAACCGCCTTTCTTCCGCAAGCAACCAGTAAACTATGTAATGGTGGAGGAAGACCTAGAAGTGAATATAAGTAGAAACCGCATTTCTTCCGCAAGCAACCAGTAAACTATGTAATGGTAGAGGAAGACCTAGAAGTGAATATAAGTAGAACCGCCTTTCTTCTGCAAGCAACCAGTAAACTATGTAATGGTAGAGGAAGACCTAGAAGTGAATATAAGTAAAACCGCATTTCTTCCGCAAGCAACCAGTAAACTATGTAATGGTGGAGAAAGACCTAGAAATGAATATAAGTAGAACCGCCTTTCTTTCGGAAGCAACCAGTAAACTATGTTATGGTGGAGGAAGACCTAGAAGTGAATATAAGTAGAACTGCCTTTCGTCCGCAAGCAACCAGTAAACTATGTAATGGTGGAGGAAGACCTAGAAATGAATATAAGTAGAACCGCCTTTCTTCCGCGAGCAACCTGTAAACTATGTAATGGTGGAGGAAGACCTAGAAGTGAATATAAGTAGAACCGCCTTTCTTCTGCAAGCAACCAGTAAACTATGTAATGGTAGAGGAAGACCTAGAAGTGAATATAAGTAAAACCGCATTTCTTCCGCAAGCAACCAGTAAACTATGTAATGGTGGAGAAAGACCTAGAAATGAATATAAGTAGAACCGCCTTTCTTTCGGAAGCAACCAGTAAACTATGTTATGGTGGAGGAAGACCTAGAAGTGAATATAAGTAGAACTGCCTTTCGTCCGCAAGCAACCAGTAAACTATGTAATGGTGGAGGAAGACCTAGAAATGAATATAAGTAGAACCGCCTTTCTTCCGCGAGCAACCAGTAAACTATGTAATGGTGGAGGAAGACCTAGAAGTGAATATAAGTAGAACCGCCTTTCTTCCGCAAGCAACCAGTAAACTATGTAATGCTAGAGGAAGACCTAGAAGTGAATATAAGTAGAACTGCTTTTCTTCCGCAAGCAACCAGTAAACTATGTAATGGTAGAGGAAGACCTAGAAGTGAATATAAGTAAAACCGCATTTCTTCCGCAAGCAACCAGTAAACTATGTAATAGTGGAGGAGGACTTAGAAGTGAATATAAGTAGAACCGCCTTTCTTCTGCAAGCAACCAGTAAACTATGTAATGGTGGAGGAAGACCTAGAAGTGAATATAAGTAGAACCGCCTTTCTTCCGCAAGCAACCAGTAAACTATGTAATGGTGGAGGAGGACCTAGAAGTGAATATAAGTAGAACCGCCTTTCTTCCGCAAGCAACCAGTAAACTATGTTATGGTTGGGGAGGACCTAGAAGTGAATATAAGTAGAACCTCCTTTCTTCCGCAAGCAACCAGTAAACTATGTAATGGTAGAGGAAGACCTAGAAGTGAATATAAGTAGAACCGCCTTTCTTCCGCAAACAACAAGTAAATTATGTAATGGTAGAGGAAGACCTAGAAGTGAATACAAGTAGAACCGCCTTTCTTCCGCAAGCAACCAGTAAACTATGTAATGGTAGGGGAAGACCTAGAATTGAATATAAGTAGAACCGCCTTTCGTCCGCAAGCAACCAGTAAACTATGTAATGGTAGGGGAAGACCTAGAAGTGAATATAAGTAGAACCGCCTTTCTTCCGCAAGCAACCAGTAAACTATGTAATGGTAGAGGAAGACCTAGAAGTGAATATAAGTAGAACCGCCTTTCGTCCGCAAGCAACCAGTAAACTATGTAATGGTAGGGGAAGACCTAGAAGTGAATATAAGTAGAATCACATTTTCTTCCACAAGCAACCAGTAAACTATGTAATGGTGGAGGAAGACCTAGAAGTGAATATAAGTAGAACTGCCTTTTTTCCGCAAGCAACCAGTAAACTATGTAATGGTAGGGGAAGACCTAGAAGTGAATATAAGTAGAACCGCCTTTCTTCCGCAAGCAACCAGTAAACTATGTAATGGTAGGGGAAGACCTAGAAGTGAATATAAGTAGAAACCGCATTTCTTCCGCAAGCAACCAGTAAACTATGTAATGGTAGGGGAAGACCTAGAAGTGAATATAAGTAGAACCGCCTTTCTTCTGCAAGCAACCAGTAAACTCTGTAATGGTAGAGGAAGACCTAGAAGTGAATATAAGTAAAACCGCATTTCTTCCGCAAGCAACCAGTAAACTATGTAATGGTGGAGAAAGACCTAGAAATGAATATAAGTAGAACCGCCTTTCTTCCGGAAGCAACCAGTAAACTATGTAATGGTGGAGGAAGACCTAGAAGTGAATATAAGTAGAACTGCCTTTCGTCCGCAAGCAACCAGTAAACTATGTAATGGTAGAGGAAGACCTAGAAGTGAATATAAGTAGAACTGCTTTTCTTCCGCAAGCAACCCGTAAACTATGTAATGGTAGAGGAAGACCTAGAAGTGAATATAAGTAGAACCGCCTTTCTTCCGCAAGCAACCAGTAAACTATGTAATGGAAGAGGAAGACCTAGAAGTGAATATAAGTAGAACCGCCTTTCTTCTTCAAGCAACCAGTTAACTATGTAATGGTAGAGGAAGACCTAGAAGTGAATATAAGTAGAACCGCCTTTCTTCTTCAAGCAACCAGTAAACTATGTAATGGTAGAGGAAGACCTAGAAGTGAATATAAGTAGAACTGCTTTTCTTCCGCAAGCAACCAGTAAACTATGTAATGGTAGAGGAAGACCTAGAAGTGAATATAAGTAGAACCGCCTCTCTTCCGCAAGCAACCAGTAAACTATGTAATGGAAGAGGAAGACCTAGAAGTGAATATAAGTAGAACCGCCTTTCTTCTTCAAGCAACCAGTTAACTATGTAATGGTAGAGGAAGACCTAGAAGTGAATATAAGTAGAACCGCCTTTCTTCCGCAAGCAACCAGTAAACTATGTAATGGTAGAGGAAGACCTAGAAGTGAATATAAGTAGAACCGCCTTTCGTCCGCAAGCAACCAGTAAACTATAATGGTGGAGGAAGACCTAGAAGTGAATATAAGTAGAACCGCCTTTCTTCCGCAAGCAACCAGTAAACTATAATGGTGGAGGAAGACCTAGAAGTGAATATAAGTAGAACCGCCTTTCTTCCGCAAGCAACCAGTAAACTATGTAATGGTGGAGGTAGACCTAGAAGTGAATATAAGTAGAACCGCCTTTCTTCCGCAAGCAACCAGTAAACTATGTAATGGAAGAGGAAGACCTAGAAGTGAATATAAGTAGAACCGCCTTTCTTCTTCAGGCAACCAGTTAACTATGTAATGGTAGAGGAATACCTAGAAGTGAATATAAGTAGAACCGCCTTTCTTCCGCAAGCAACCAGTAAACTATGTAATGGTGGAGGAAGACCTAGAAGTGAATATAAGTAGAACCGCCTTTCTTCCGCAAGCAACCAGTAAACTATGTAATGGAAGAGGAAGACCTAGAAGTGAATATAAGTAGAACCGCCTTTCTTCTTCAAGCAACCAGTTAACTATGTAATGGTAGAGGAAGACCTAGAAGTGAATATAAGTAGAACCGCCTTTCTTCCGCAAGCAACCAGTAAACTATGTAATGGTAGAGGAAGACCTAGAAGTGAATATAAGTAGAACCGTCTTTCGTCCGCAAGCAACCAGTAAACTATAATGGTGGAGGAAGACCTAGAAGTGAATATAAGTAGAACCGCCTTTCTTCCGCAAGCAACCAGTAAACTATGTAATGGTAGGGGAAGACCTAGAAGTGAATATAAGTAGAACCGCCTTTCGTCCGCAAGCAACCAGTAAACTATGTAATGGTAGAGGAAGACCTAGAAGTGAATATAAGTAGAACCGCCTTTCTTCTTCAAGCAACCAGTTAACTATGTAATGGTAGAGGAAGACCTAGAAGTGAATATAAGTAGAACCGCCTTTCTTCCGCAAGCAACCAGTAAACTATGTAATGGTAGAGGAAGACCTAGAAGTGAATATAAGTAGAACCGCCTTTCGTCCGCAAGCAACCAGTAAACTATAATGGTGGAGGAAGACCTAGAAGTGAATATAAGTAGAACCGCCTTTCTTCCGCAAGCAACCAGTAAACTATGTAATGGTAGGGGAAGACCTAGAAGTGAATATAAGTAGAACCGCCTTTCTTCCGCAAGCAACCAGTAAACTATGTAATGGTAGAGGAGGACCTAGAAGTGAATATAAGTAGAACCGCCTTTCGTCCGCAAGCAACCAGTAAACTATGTAATGGTAGAGGAAGACCTAGAAGTGAATATAAGTAGAACCGTCTTTCTCCCGCAAGCAACCATTACTGACTGAGCTGGACTCTAGATTATGATTTTGTTATGCTATTTAACGAACTCAAGAAATTGTATTGGAAATACGAATTCGAATTGAGCATGAAAAACATATACACCTGGAAAAAAGTCTCTTGGAAATTTGACACACAAGTGCTGGCATGAGATGACCGACACATTGAGCTGAGAAAATCTAATATGATGTGTAGTTAGAACCCTTCAACAACCAGAAACATGCAGAGTAAGCAGTTAAGTGTACCTTCTCATCATAATATCAAAACACGAGTGTTGTTCTTTAGCAAAAATAAACATGTTTTAAGTTAGGAGCTGTAGAGTTTAAAAGGCGTTTCCAAGTGGATATTTTTTATTAAAAATGGCGGGAATTGCACCAACATGACCTACTGTGACGCAGTATTCAATAAGGTGAATAGCCTCCACGTACCCGGATGACAGCCTCAACCATCCTCCTCATGCCACCAGTAAGAGGCCCTAGGGTAAATTTTACCATTCTCGGTCAGAGCTTATAATGTTTTTATCATTACCAAAACAATTTAAGAAATTGCATTCGTGGTCGCGCTAAACTTACGAAAATTGTGGAGGTGCTTAACCTTTTTCCAGCCGTATAAAGCGATTATCCCTGCCAACATTAGCTTCTTTTCTTCCGAACGAATCGTCAAGGTGCCAATTTAGTTGTAAATAAAAGAGTTAAGGACATTTGTTAGCTTTGCAAATGTTCACCTGACTGTCTAGCTTATTTGTTGGGTGGCTCGTCATGGAAGGATCAGGTTTTGTCTTCAAATTTTATTTTCTCTTTAAATAAGTTTTTATTGTTATTATGGATACTTAAATTACCAAAATCGTTAACATTATCTCTAGCACTATAATTTTTTTGTCATTATAAATATTCTTGAATTTCATCCAGAATATTTTTTGTGTTGTTTTTATTGTTTAACTGCGTATGTAGGGTTGGTTATCTTTTATATTTCAGTGAATATTATACCCGGAATGAGACTTTCTACTGGGTTGCAGTAATCAGTTCGTGGCTTGATGTCTAAAAAAATTGCTAAAGCTGCCAGTAGAGCTCTTGGTGCAGTATATATGAAGTTTTTAAATTCTGGGGGCATTTTTTGACGTATATAAAAAATATTTGAATCTGTTGTAGAACCAGTTTTAATGTATTGTGCTGGAATATGGGGTTATACTATATATAGTGAATTTGAAGCCGTACTTAACAAAGCCTGTAGGCTATTTTTCGGAGTAAGTAAACATGCTGCTAATGGTGCTACCAAGGGGAATATGGGCTGGTTTTCAGCTGAAAGTAAACATAAACTGGAAGTTGTTAGATTATGGTGCCGACGGAGAAACATGCCCACTAATAGAATAATGTACTATGTTCATAATCATTCCTGTAATATAAATAAATCCTGGAAAAATGTGTAACAAAACTGTTTAACGCTCATGACTTAAATGACTGTATTTTTGTTGATAAACCCTGTAAAACTGTATGTTTAAAGCGAGCTAAATTAAAATGCAAGATATAGATAAAACAAAATGGTTAGATACTCTGGTGAGAAATGGTAATGAAAATAATGGAAATAAACTCAGAACAAATCGTTTGTATAAGACTAATTTTAAAACAGAAACTTTTGTTAAATTAAATATGAGCAGAGACCAACGTCGTATATTATCCAAATTTAGAAGTTGCAATCTCCCATTAGCTATTGAAACTGGGCGATACACTGGACCTAAACTCCTGTTAATGACCGTATTTGCAAATACTGTGACACTCATACAACTGAGGATGAAATACATTTTTTGATAGATTGTACGTTTTACTCAGATTTACGTTACGAATTATTTCGCAAAGCTTTATCTGAAAATCAAAATTTCAATGTTCACTCTTCCGGTGATTAACTTAGTATATTAATGAACAGTGATGCAATACAATTTTGTCTTGCAAACATCTTACTTAGCATGTTCAAAAGAATGAAACATGCTACATAGAGTCAATATATTTTAATCATCAACAGTATTTGTAAAGTGAGCATTATCAATATTGTATTATATTTTTTAAGGTATTTTATTTTTTATGTAACAATATATATACTATATTATTGAAAATTATAGAAAAAAAACATATTGCAGCCAGTGTTAATCAGTTCATTACGAATCTGATTCGTGGTGATACTCGATATTTTAAGACATTTCTTATCAACGCCCTATTGCAATGTACATACATACTATCAGAGAAGTAATAATAGTTATCTTAATTAGATTTTATGATAAAAGTTGCATTGCTATTTTCTAAATGTCAATGCAACGTTTATTGCGATTAACATTGGCTGAGCTAATTTTAATTCCTGTTTCTAATTTATATAGCTAATGTTTGATTGAAATAAATATTTTCTGTGATATTCTTATTTTTTAGCTGTTGACTGTTAATATAACATAGTGATAATAGTATAATAATAAATTGTGTATGTTGATTTTTTATAGTAACATGAAGTGATAATAATGTTTTGGTGTCTCGTAGGTAGAAATAAACGGCCGGATTTAGAAGTTTTAATCTACATATTCTTAACTTACTTTGATGTTACTTTTATATGTGACACTCTAATAAACTATTAACGTCTACAGTCTAAGTCTATCCAGTCACTATTTTAAAACGTAGAAAGAAGCCTATTTTGAAAATAATTACAAAAAATGGCGAAGCGTATCCAATAACTACTTTTCATCTCTATTCAACATTTTTGCGCATGCGTCAGGTGTTATTCCCGCTTACGCAAAAAACTGTTCTAGATTAACCACATAACATGATTTCGTTCTCACAACGTTGGGCATGCACATTATGTTATTATTAAACTATTTTGTAATCCAAGAAACAGTTTGTAGTCTAAGAAATAATTTTAAATCTTAATTTGGTCATACAACATTGTTAAATATATATCCGAATTCCGCCACTCAGTCGATCTCGATTATATTTTTTTTCAAAATATTTTTTTTCCCAATAAAATTACAAGTTTCGCCTCCGGGCAGGGGTAGTCAGTAATTAAGGTCGTAAAAAAAACGCTGGCTTATTCCATTGTTTGAGATTTGAAAAACAGACAGGCGCGGGGAGGGGGGGTGGTCTCTGTTTTTTTTTGTACAAGGATTATTAGATTTACATATTACTTTACTGATCTTAGATAAACGTTTAAATTCAGTATGCTGTAATATTTATAAACATTTTATATTGGTTTATCATAACGAACTTGTATTTAGTTAATTACGCGATATCAATGCGATGTCTATAAAACAAACATAATAATACACAAAATAACATGTTTGCAGTTAGAATATCTATTTCGGATTACTAAACTTAATGAAGTAATCTCAGTACCTTTATATTTCTTTAAATAATTTTATATTCGTTCCGCAAAACACCATTCATTGCATAGTTATTATCTTTATTTTTGTCTAAGCTATATACACGTCATATAACAAAACAGCTATATATATACGTTTAAACTTGTACAAAGCCATTCTAAAAGAATTATATGATTGATTGATTGATTCATTCATTCTTTATGCATATCAATGTAAAGCACAATTATTTAACACGATAAAGTTCTTTGTAAAATATTGCTAATCTTTATACTTAAAGCTGCATTTAACCAAGTTTTGAACTAAAAGCAGAATAAGAAAAAGAGCGCTATTGCGCATTTTTAAAATTATCTTAAAAAGATCATTAAATTGCGTAATTCAAAACAATGATATGCTAATTATGCTGTATTAACATACTTATCAACCAATTACATTATTAAATATCTTTGTTCAATTAGTATGCCTCGCGTAAAGTATTGTTGTTTTTTAGTCACTGGTTTTGATCTTTATTGATTTTCTTTCTATGCCCACTGAATTATTTCATAACAAAGACATTAAAACATATATTTGTGCGAAAGAAATACACATGCTGTATTTAATTGGGTACTGTAATATGCTGTATTGGGTTCAATAGTACGCTCTATTGAACATACAGAAAATAAATCAGAATTACATTTTGTCTCATTTTCAAATCAAAATGGAAGCAAGATGCAATTATCATATTTTCTATATCAAAATATCATCGTAAAGAGAATTTTATTTGCAATGAACGTATACGTTGAAATAGATTGGCAAAAAATCACAACTAAGGTTTATAAGACTTTTAAAGTGGCCGAAAAACGTGTTTTGAGTATTTTTTATATTGAACATATAAGGAGCATATATGCTGTTATAAAATCAAAAAAGGAAGCAAGAAGGCGTAAACTTATTTTAATTTTTATTTTATCATGATAAAGGTTATATTTTTAACTAAATGGCTAGACGTTGTAATAGGTTGGTAATTTAATATTGAAAAAAGTTATAACGATAAAATTAAATTTCTCCTATATGTTTCTATGTAAACCAAATATGACGGTTTAGCCAGGTAAGTAGTAAAAACCACCGATATCAAGGGGGGTAACTTCTCTCGATAAGCCAGTGGGATGTCTGAAATAGTCCCACATGTTATTTCGGACGTGGGACAAAAAATAATAAATGAGCAAAGCAAAAATTTATTTTTGAATTTGTTATTTCTATTATAATATGTGACCACACTTGTTTTTATATTTCATCAAACTGAATTATTTGGTGCGATCTTAATAAAAATGACGGCTGAAATTTCGGGTGGCACCTTAAGTAGTTCTATAATTACTCTTTTAATATCTGTCTGAATTGAATAATTCTGGTACAAAAGTAAAATTAATGACTATTTATAATTATCAATTATTTAATATTTTTCTTATAAATCATTTAAATTATAACGGATTGAAAACGAAAAATGTTGAAATGTTCACATTTTTTTTAAGAAAAAAAACGGTAATGTATTTGATTTAACAAATACGTTTGAACAACACACAATAGAAATAAAAAAAAATTGTAGAAAATAGTAATAAGTAAGGTTTCCATAGATAGCGTAATTTTCATATCAATTTCATATCGATATAATTATAAAGACGTTTTTCTTATTACTTACTTTAAAAATTGGCTAAAAATGAGAAACTGATCACAAACAAATAAAAATATAAAAAATCACCTCCCTAATTTATAGACAAATCACAAAATATGCTGTTTGGTTCAGGAGGAGTTGTGTTTCCAAGATTTAGAAAACGCTAAATGTGCCACCTGAAATTTAGATATGTCTCTGGTCGCAGTGACTGGCGGTGGTGGAGGTGTGGGGGTAACTTTATAAAGAAAAACGAAAACAAATGTCTCTTGGCTTATTGTCGTATCTATCAATGCATTACATGCTTTTAACAAATCATGAACGTTTTCTCACTTTTCGAAACCTTTACGTGAATATCACCACACCCCGTTTATTGTTTTATGTATCAGTTACGCTTTCATAGTTAATGGTTGGTTTCTTTTAGGGGTAAAGCTTCTGCCTCGCATGCGGAAGGTCGTGAGTTCGATCCCAAACCGGTAATACAAAATACTTGAATATGGCACTAGAAGCTTCCTCGTTTGGCGCTCAGCATTTAGAGGATAGACCTGTGTGGCAGCGCTCATAATACTGTCTCAAGTAGACATTGTCACGATATTACTGAAAAATTGTTGAAAACGACGCGAAACCCTTCACAACAGCTTACAGAGTAGATATATGCCAGTGTATCATATGATTTTTTTAGGCTGTCTTGGTCAGAAAATCATGGCCCTTGAATATAAAATAAAAACAGAGGACAATCTACAGAAACAAACCACTTTTATAGTCATTGGCAATATGTTCAGCCTGTTCCAGAAATGTATGTCACTGTCAGAAAAGTATACAGTTTATTGGTGTGTGAGACGTTCAATTATTAAAAGTTGAACGCAAACCGAAGTATACGTTACCCAGGCAACGGTGTTTACATGTAACTAACACAATATTAGTCATGAGGCTATAATTAAAATTCTCTTGCTGCTAGTTATAATATCAATGTAATTTACCTAATGCAACGTCTTCAAAACCATGGTTCAAGGATAAGTCAGACACCAAGAAGAAACGAAGAGAGTAAAAGCAGTGCAGATGGGAAGCCAAGGAAATGGGGTAAAGTGGCAAACAACAGAGAAAAATAATCATGGGTAGATATCTGGAAATACCAGCATTTCCAGCTCAAATTTCTGATTCGTGCTATCTATGATGTTCTGCCCACACCAAGCAATCTACACTGCTGGGGACTAACAACAGAGTCCTCATGCTCACTTTGTGGGAAAAGAGGTACGCTGGAACACATCTTGTCATCCTGCCAGCAAGCCCTTACACAAGGAAAATATTGCTGGAGACACGACAAATTCTCCGAGAAACATCAGACGTTATTGAGAGGGAAAGGAAAAAATCCAGGGCACGGTCAACCAGCAGGCACATCACATTTGTCAAGCAAGGTCAAGACAAGAAAGCAACACAATTAAAACAGCAACCTAAATATTGGATGGTGAAAACGACTGGAAAATGAGGGTGGACCTTGACATGAAGCTGCAGTTTCCAAGCATTGTCCATACAACACTACGGCCAGATATTGTGCTGCTTTCAACAACTTTCAAAAAACTGATGATTGTGGAATTGACGGCGAGGAAAGATGCAACCAGGCAAATGAGAGGAAGAGAACCAAGTACGACGATCTTGTTCAGCAGTGTAAAGAAGAGGGTTGGAAAGTGTGGAGCTATCCCGTAGAAGTAGGGACGCGTGGATTCCCAGCTCAATCCCTGTGAAAATTACTCCAAGACATCGGAATGTCAGGACCTCAAAAGAAGCTGGCAGTTGGTAGAATCTCCAAAGCTGCAGAAAAAGAGTTCCAGTTTGCTATGGCTGAGAAGAGAGGCAAGTAGCTGGAAGCCTACTATCGCTCCACCACCCCGAGTTTGTCCTTGGATTAAAGGAGCAAAACAAGTGAGGACGAGTGGCTTCTAGCTGATGACATCAGTTGTTAGCAGTGTAGCTGTATTATTCATCATAGGTACAACTTGATTCCCTTTATTATATTCATGTTGTAGTTATCTCCCTTGTTTATTTTTGAGGCGTGCAAGTGATGTATCTTTTTTGTTAAAACAGTCTCAATCTTGATATAGAATTAATCCATATATTATATCATAAAACATAAGACATAAGACATTTTATTGACTTAAACTATATACAGTTTCTCGTCAGAGAAAACATGTAATGAAATGTATGATTACGCGTCTGACTTTCAATCCAGGGGTCGTGAGTTCGAATCCCCGACCCGGCAACAGTCTCCGTGATGATTGATATACGACATTGTGTCTCAATATCATTCTTCTCTCACCACTGATTCAAGTGGGAAAGTTATCAGTTACTTGCGGAGATGGGATGTGCTCGAGTACTGGTTAATCCCAGGAAACAGTGGTTAGGTTAACTGATCGTCTGTTAGCTCTCGATGGCATAAAATGAAGCTAAATAGTCAATCAATCAATCAATCAATCAATCAATCAATCATTACAGGACAGCTATATCAACAATGAGTATATCAGGGAGTTTCAAATGTGTTAATGACGTATTTATTTCAGATGAATTATTTCATACTTATTGATATAATACCACAGAAATGAAATGTAACACTATACATGTGTTCAATAATATCTTATGATGTCATTATGGTCAAGGCAACGTCTTCATAACAACAATAATTTATATGTTGTTATGAAGTGAAACCGAATACATTCTGGGTCAGTTTTCTTATTTAACCTTGATTAGACGCGTTTTATTGTAAGGTTGATGTAGTTTTTACAATCTATTCAGGTAAATGGAATTCTAAATTTGATTAATTCTTTATACGTAGACAGTGCAAAAAATGTAATATCTGTATAATTAGTGAAATGTTATATTTTAAATACAACTTTACACGCGATGCACACTTTCAAAAACGTGAAAGCTGGATTTTCAACGTAATTGTTTTGTTTTTCTCAATATCAATAAAGTAGGCATAAGTTAGTTTGATATTCGTTTTTCGGTATCCGGTATTCAAATTGAATCTCGAATAACAAATAAATTGATATTCGACTTTCATTAAAAATGTTTGAATATGGAAAAACTAAGAACTGGATATTCGTCTTTCACAGAAAAACGTTTATATCTCGAATATCAAATGCCTCGAGATCCGTTAGTCACCCCCCAAAAAACTCGTCAGAATGTCGCATCTCAAAATACTTGACATTCGCCATTTACTGAAAACTGTTTGAATGTTGAATATAAAACACCTCGATATTCGTTATTCATTAATAATTCTCATATAAATGTCGACTCTAAAAAAATGTCAAATTTGAAATACTTCGATGTACATTGACATAGAGAAATGTTAAATACTCGTATATTTCTTTCAGTGACTGAAAATGGTCAATTTTCTCGCCATTTAATTAGGCAGATAAAACATAAAAATATGACAGAGCCATATTTAAGAATTGAACCCCAACCCCAAGAACAGCAGGTAAACGCATTATACTTACAATTATTCTTGAATGCTACCGATGTAGTAATTACGTATTGGTATAAGTTTATTATACAGTAATATTACTGTTTACGTCCGGACACCGAACATTAATTTATAGATATACAACGAATATTCATGGGTACCAATGAATAATTATGCACGATAAGGGTCGCCATCTTGGAACGGTCAGAAGCCAGATCATCATTCGAGAGTTAATACCTGGTTCATGCCTCTAACCTCGCTCTCCTTGCCATTGTCACATCATATTATGAAGCTGTCCGACTGTCCTCTTACGCATACAATGTACTTTATATCTTAAAACAACGGGTTTTCCCGAGTTTTGCGATCTTTTCAGATGAACGTTCACAATGTGTGATACATATATATTAAGATTAATATTTGTAAACAACCAGACAAATCTACAGACCAGGGCTGGTATTCACCAACCATTCTTAAGAATAGTCTTAGACTTGAACTCAAGATTGCATTTTGAAAAACACACTTAGATATCATTTTTGGAGACCAAAATTTGCAAGCATGTAGGGACACTTAATATATAGTCAATGTAACTCCCATAACACTTTTATATGTTATGGTAAACTAGATACTAAAGGTTGAAATTTGCATTTTCAAGCTTAAGTCTAAGAATATTCTCAAGAATGGTTGGTGAATACGACCCCAGGATACGGCGAGCACTCCTAGCAACATTGCAAATCAAACATACAAGCCTATACCATCAACCAACTCAATAGAATTGGTGACTTACATACGACGGTATTACATCAGCACATCCAGATTATAAGGACAATTTCATACATGAAATGATAGCTTTATATGAGTAGGATACAGTTAAAGGGGAACGCAACCCTGTGTATAAAACAGGATAATATGAATAGCTATGAGTTCAGCTTTCTATTAATAGTATTATTATGCATAAATTCGAGTCCATAAAGATATATCAGCTCGTTTTGTAACGGTCATTTTCGCACATCGGCTTTATGGTGGAAGTCGCCATATTGGATACCTGCGTGACGTCATAACTGCACTTCCGGTTTAAAACATAATTGATTTATACTACCAGTTCTCTGAACATATATGAATGTGTCTCCTTATAGGGAGTGTCATATGGAATATAATGTCTACAGGCATATTGCACAAAGTGTATGTTACTGTCCAGCTACTGGCACCCTGCTGAGCTTTCATAATTCACCAACACCACATTCACACCATGTGGTAATGAGAAATACCCTGCCACATTGTGCATATTGTACCCTAATAAGCGTGATCACCCCAGGTTTAATGACCCCAGGGTTTATGACAGGATGTTATATCACACAGTATTATGCCTTATTACTAATTTAAACATTTTCAGTTAATTAGGGTTTCAATATTAATGCAAACTTACAAGTAAAAAAATTAAGTTATATGATTTTATGAATATTTTTCATAAATTGTATACCAGAACACTATTTTAACAGTAAAAAAAACTTTTCATGTATTAATAAATAAATAAAGGAACAAAGGTTTTACTTTATCTTTTTTCATTGCGAAGTTGAGGTAGTTCAAATGTCTATTCAAGAATAATGACCTAGTTGACTGTGAAAAAGCCATATATCAATAAACTAAATTGCCTATTGATTATAAAATTAATAAAATGAGTTTATGAACAATTAATGGTTGACTGAATATTTAGCATCATTTTTTGTCATCGAAGGTTTACTGTTCAGATGTTCAGTTAACCTAACCAGTGTTTCCTGCAAAGGTTAACCAGTACTCGAGCACACCCAACAACCGCAAGTAACTGATAATTTTACCACTCGAATCAGCCGTGAGAGACAAATGATTTTAAGACACAATGTTGTATGTCAGTCATCACAGAGACTGTCGCCGGGTTGGGATTCGAACTCGAAACACCAGGATTGATAGTTAGACACGTAACTGACTGAGCTAATCGGGCCTGTCACAATTAATTGGCCTTAATTTGTATTTTAATAATAACTTTTAGATACCATGTCGTTTTCACACCTTATGTTTTGGCATTAACCTCTTGTTTTTATTGTTAATTGGATTATCACACCTGTTCAAACAGACTGCAATTATAATATTGTGAAAGTTTGCTATATCAATTTTGCAATATTTTGGAAGAGTATATACAATTACAAATTAAATTTTAGAAATCAGCTGAGCTATATGTTATTAGCACATTTTTAAGAGCTTCCCACTGGATAATATACACTAAGTTTATATGTATGTCGCATATGGTCATCTTCGTACTGAAATCATCAGAAATTGTATCCTTGGGTAGTAGTACGCCAAGGCATTGGAACGCTTCATTCTACAATCTTAAGTCCTACCCCAAAGTATAAAGGTGTTTTGCGCGTGATGTCACCAGAAGCTTGACACTGAGGCAATGTGAAATCACATATTAAGAAAACTAAAAACAACGCTGCCCACAAAACATATCGCATTACTCCACTCACTTATTCCGCTGAAGAAAACAATATTTATGGTTAAGTCCTTCAATTCAGAATAGTTTTCGCGTTTAATTGTCTTCCTTCGATGTTCACTAATGTACTGTTTATATATCTATAAATTGTTTACGTGAAATTGTGTATATACAAAAGAGTATCAGTAGAGAGCAGTCACTAACGACACAATACAATTTGCGCGATAACTAGAACGGAAGTGCAGTTATGACGTCACCGAATACCTCCATCACAAAAGAGCTACAAAATGGCGGCGCCCATAGCATTTAGGAAACGCTTGAAATCATGATATTTAATGTCATTTTTCTCATTTGATAAATTTCGTACAATTAAAATTTGTTGATTTTTGTGTTATTTACATGTCTATTTAACGATAAATAGCCATTTATATTCTGACGTGCGGTACCCTTTAAGGATTCATGACTACTCGTATTCTATATAAAGGACAGACAAAGAAACCCACTGGATCATGAAAATACAGTTAAATCATATGTGTTTATTTCATAAATGTAGATAACTTAAATCAATACAACGGTATTTCCGATTGTTGGGATCGTTTTAGATGCACGTTTACAATTTATATATATATGAAAGGCTATTGTTCGGTGTATTTCTATTCTCCTTTGTATAATACAGGTATTGTGCCTTTACACATTGTATCATTGATCCAAGATCCTTTCGTCATTACCATGAACGTTAAATCGTCATTAGTTAGGCAGTTCAAAGATAAATCTCTTGTCAAAACTAACCATCATATTTCATTTTTACAAACTTGTCTTAATCACAAAACTATTCCTAAAGGTTTGCGTGTAAATTTAACGAACAATGTATATGGTTCACTGTCTACCCGATTCAATAAAACTTGGAATAAGATTTAAGCTGATACTTCTTTCAGTCTGGTGCAGTTATTATGTAATAAATATACACACCAAACAGTTGTTATGAACTCCCAAATTCAGAAATTAGATAATCAAATTTTAAACCTTATTTCAGATTCCCAACAAATATTGCAAAACTATATCTCCACATTAGTCACAAAGGAATCATCAATTCTTGATAAAAAACGGAAAAAAAAATTTGAAGCTATTAGAATATTCTATATGGCTGAACTTTCACACGTTATAACATCAAAATCAAAAAGAATAGAAATCGACGATTTAAACGAAGTGTAGCTGTCAAATCAAAACATAACAATCTCACCCCTAGATGTAACATCATTAACCTATCTACTGTTACACTCACGGAGTCAGAAGAGTCACTTTTGTCTAAAGGACTCAATTTTTGTCCAAAACAAATATCAGTTGATCGTGGCAATTTAATTAATGATACCAAGCAGTTCAGTAGACGATTTAGATTGAAATCACATTTCAATAAGAAAGAACCATTATATGATTATTCTCCAGTACAAATTGACACTGTTTCAAATATTTATCATATATCTGTTTCAAATACATTATCAACAATATCTGATCCAGTTCCTTCTCCTGATAAACTTGCTTAAGATAAATATGAACAATTCAAACAAAAAAGTACCTGGTAACCACCAAAACAATTCCAAGATCTTGAAACCTTTATAAATTCAGTTGAAACAGACATATCCTCTCACCAGCAGAAGTACTCACACTTCGATAACATTACAAAATTAGAACGTAAAGCTATAACAACACTTAAAAACAGTACAGAAATAGCAGACAAAGGATCAGCTGTAGTTGTAATGGATAAAAATCAATACATTTCTGAGGTGAACGTCATCTTCATAATCCAGTTTACTATAAAAAAACTCAATACTGATCCAACTATGGATTACGCAAAAAAGGTAAATAAAACTGGATACTTTGTACGAAAAGGGTGACATTAATGAAAAAAAAGAGACTATCTAACTATCACCAAAAGTTCATAAACATGGCAACCCAGGTCGACCTATTGTATCTGCTAGCGGTCATCCCACTGAAAGAATTTTTGATTTTTTGATTTTTTTTTTCAATTTTAGACAACATGTATGTAATGTACCATCACACTTACAAGACACCACAGATTATTTGTCAAAAATTGCAACCCAAGATCAGTTACCAGAAAACACTTTACTAGTCTCTATTGACGTCTCTTCACTTTATATAAATACTCTTCAAGAAGCGTGCAGTAGATCAATAAAAGATCCACCAACAAAATATCTTGTAGAGCCTTTAACCACTTTTTGAAGTGTAACAACTTTGAATTCAATGGTGAACATGGCCTTCAGATCAATGGCACTGCTGTGGGTACACCTTCATATGCCAATGTGTTCATGGGCAATCTTGAACAAAGGATTCTTCAAGTAGCTCCGTTAAAGCCACTTTCTTGGCTCCGTTTTATTGATGATTTTGACATTCGATGGTGCCATGGTCGTGATAACCTTGATGATTTTATTGATTTCGTTAACAACTTTCACCTCAGTATAAAGTTCACTGTGGAAATATCAAATAATGAACACATATTTTTAGACACGACGTCTAAGATTATAAACAATACAGTACATACTGATTTATATTCAAAATCAACAGATACACACCAGTATCTTCTTCCAAGCAGTTGTCACCCTTAACATATTTGCAAAAAACATTCCTTACAGTTTAGCACTGCGAATACGTCGTATATGCACTGGTAATGAAAACTTTGAAACCCGTTCAAAAGAATTATTACAGCATCTCACTGAACGCAGTTATAAAGAAAACAATCAAACTTGTTATTTCGAAAGCAAGGGAAAAGGACCAAAAAGAAACACTTTCATATACTTCAAAAACAAAAAGAACTTCTGATCGTATTCCTTTTGTAGCAACATATCATTCTAATCTGCCAAACTTAGATCTGTCAACGACAAGTATTGGCCCACAATAGAATCTTCAGACAGACTCAGTCGTTTGTTTCCCAGGAAACCGATTGTAGCAAACAGACGGCCTTCGAATCTGCGTGACTTACTTGTACGAGCAAAGATAAAAAAGTTCTCGTGAAGGTTCTGTTGTTGGAAGATCTGGTCCATGTGGCTTATCACGTTGTCAAACATGTAAAATTATGCCAGAATCATCTACAATTAAACAAACTTCTACGGGAGTCAGTTTTCCAATTAAGTGTCACTTTACTTGTAAAACGACTATCGACATGTTCTAAATGTAGTAAACAGTACATCGGCGAAACTAAACTGTCGTTGAACCAGCATGTAAATCTGCATAGATCAGATTGGAAACTGCGCAACTTATTCGCTCGCCCGTCTCTGAACATTTCAATTTCTAAATGTAGTAAACAGAACATCGGCGAAACTAAACTGTCGTTGAACCAGCATAGTGATCAGATTTATTCGCTCGCCCGTCTCTGAACATTACACTGCATTGATCATGATCCAGATTGGACTGACAAGCAACGCAAAGATCGTGAAACTTATTGGATTAGACGACTCAATACCCTTTATCCATTAGGTATAAACAAACGCGATGGTTCTGCATAATTTGATATGTTTGAATATACTGTATTTTATATACATACTTTCCAATAAAACTGTACTTCAATTCTCTTATTGGTGTATGCGGCGCAATCATTTTAATAAAACCAGTTGTATATTTGACGTTTAAAATAAATTACAGGCTAATGAACAGAAAACCATATTTCCTTAAAAGTATTTGTACATAAAAATTATGTAATCATTTAAGTTGAGCAATGGTTTCTGTATACGTCAGTGGCAGTTTTACAAAATACAAAGTAAAGAGTGGTCCGCTGTCAGATACTGTTTAGGACCGTACATAACTTGACATTTTTGGGATTGTTAGGTCAAATATTTAAATTGTTTCCAATTATCTGAAATGTCCAAATATCAAGCATATTTTCGATTGTCCGGAATGTACTACATAGTAACCATGTCCGGTATGTGAAATATATATATTATCCTTGATACATACCTACATACATTACAAATCATTCCTTATCTAAATCATCAATTACCAATTCTAACAAACTGACCATTATGCAATTTATTGACAAACATTTACCATCTTTATTTCTATATCCATTGTTTTATAATTCAATTTTATTTACAGCTGTAAACCATGCTAACTCCAGGGGTGGGGGAGGGGGATGCACTCCCTATATCTTGGTTAGTACATATGTGCCGCCGTTTTGACCTCTGTTACACGTATTACATATGTGCTGCAGTTTTGACCTGTGTTAGTACATATGTGCTGCCGTTTTGACCTCTGTTTGACCTCTGTTTGACCTCTGTTTTGACAAAGGATGTAGCGTATTAACCCCTTTGACTTATATCTTCGTTACAGATATTATGACATTTTAAATAGATATTTGAATATCTTACTTCCTGGTGCAACGTTTAGTTAATGACTGAATGGATGAATGAAAGTCTTTATTTAAAGGTAGCCCAATTAGTTTGAAACTTGGGCCCTCTAAAGATACACTAACATAGTATTTACAAAATACAATAGCAAAACAAAATAAAAAATATTTTAAGCATTGCCGGCAAAATGATTTTACATGGAAAAAAACTGCATGTATATTAGTTAATTAGTTTTTTAAATTTTTTTTTCAGCAATCCTTTGAAAGTCTCTTTGATTAGATATATATATTAAAGAATGTGAAAATCATTACATCTGTTACAACAACAAAATAAGCAACATCAACAACAATTCAACAAGTATTATTACGTATAGTTAATAATATATAATATATGTGTGTACATTGGAGGTAGTGGCTTATTTGTAGCACTTGCGATATTAATTGTTTAATTATGACTAAATTTTGTGTTCGGGACATATGAAATAGTTCATTCTGTTTGTAACTATTCAACACAACTCGTTGTAAACCTTTTGATATCGATTTCTGTATTTTGTAATTATACCCATGTTTAAATAAACTTCTTTTAAAAAAAGAATCAGATTATCGCTAGCACAGTCAAAATACGATAGATACTAAACACAATTCATTATATTTATGAAAATAATATATTTGCATTTGTTGTTGTGTAGTTGTAGCTAAATTATCCGATTTCATGCGTTCTTATCCGTATTAACTGGCTTTTTCATGTTAACGATACAGTTTAGACGGTAGTTTAGTAAAGGAGCAGCAGTAGTTTTTTAATAGTTAACCAACATCTAAAAGCAAACGCATGTTTCGCCGATGGACCCGTCATCTATATCTTCTTTAAAGCCAGCTATGAGAAAGTTGTTTATGTACACAAGGCTGTATCTATACAAGGTCCTGTGTTGATGTCTGGTGGCGATAGTGTTGACGAACCATATTTAGGAGGCTTTTTGGAGATTAAAAGAAGACACTATTCTTTGATAAATTGTCTGATTAAAATTCTTCGTATGTAAAAGGGAATATTGGACAATTAGCAGAGCTTGTATTATTAGGAATGTTGTGAAATGCTTAAAGCTAAAATGATGTTGAAATGTTGAAATGACGTACATCGTTTGCTTAATGTAAATATTTATTGTTCGAAAAAGGCGTTTAATGTGCAGTACAACAAAGTGTACCATCGACAGTATTTTGTTATTGCAAACACGAACATGCCAAACTATTTAAGGTCACCTCTAAACAAACAATGATTTAATGAACTAATGCACCTTATACGTAAAATAGTCTATGTCTTGCAGATGGCGCTGGTTCCAAACGTTAAAGGATACATACGTACACCGCTACAGTTCAAACGTAATCGGTATATACATACATACGTAGAACTTCGTTGGCTCGAACACGGATGGCTGAAACACCACATATATCTCGAACCACTTAACTGGTTCCGACTGAAATCCTATTTCGATGTATATACATGTATGGTATGATGTTGAACAACACTTGGCTCAAATAATCCTTAAGTCGAACCTTTTTGTCCAGTCCTGTCCGTTCGATCAATCGAAGTGCTACTGTAAATGATGATAAGTATAATGCATACATACAGAACACGTGACATCAGGAATAACCGCATTGATACTGTCTTTTTCAACACTGTTAACTGATATAGCTTCAGTCTAGTTAGCGGCAGAACCCATTTATCTTATGTAGAGAAAATGCATTCTTCAAAACGAAAAATCACTGCATAGAGTACCAAAAAAAATTATACCAGCAAATTTATATAATGTGTGAATATATACAGATTGAAAAGCTGTCCCGCCACCTGACATTTTATGTGTCTGAAATTGTATGTGTCTGACATTATATGTGTCTGACATTGTATGTGTCTGACACTGTATGTATTTTCTGAAAAAGTATCAAAGCAATGTCCATGAGATTTGGATTTGAATAATAAAGCATATTTAGGATATGTAAAATCTACATAATTGTATATCAATTTAATCAAACTACTCCATATTTTGACAAAGTTAATGGAAAATACAAAAGTCTCATCACGGATTAGCTGTATTGACAAGATTGTAACTGAGCATATTGTTATTTGTATTAAATTATGGAAACAATAATAAAAAATATATAAAGCACCCGGTTAGATAAGCTAGTATTGGTATATGTCATACTAGCTTATCTAACCGGGTGCTTTATGTATGTTTACACTTACTATCCCAAGAATATTATTCAATTCCTTCTTTATATATAGATAAATTACTAATTTTATATTCAAGCCTTGTTTGAATTGTTTTCATAATTTAATACAAATAACGTTATGCTCAGTAACAATCTTGTCGCATTATTAAACATTTAAGTCGGATCGTTTGTCTCGGTCTCTCAGAATAGATTTAGATGGACGAACATGCACGTTATGTTTATCCCAGAACCTATATCTCTCGAATAAGGTATATTAACCACCAATAAAAAAGCAGGAAATTATATGTCTGTTCCATAGTTCATAGCAACTAAACGCTTACTTAGCTATGACGTAATTCAAATTTTTCCAGAAGCGACTGGTCAGTCAACGTGCTCAAATGTACTGCTATGTAATGCATCCAATCGGGAGACATTAGTTCTTTCTACAGAGGAAGTATAGAATTCAATCATTAGTTAAGTTATTTTCTGATTTCATAAAAATTATATTAATAAAAAGGACTTTGTATTGAGGGAACACACTTGCGTTTATAGAGTTCATTTATTCAGAAAATGACACTGTATTATGACAAGCTTACCTTAATACTGCTAAATTAAACTTAAAAGTTACCTGTCATTGATGATTCCATTGAACGTGATCTTCATCTGGGAAATGATGTTGTTCAATACAAACGTACATGCGTCAAGAATCATCAGTACAAATAGCTGCGAACACTTGATACGCTGTTAAAAAAAAGAATACGTTAAATTATTTACATCGACGTTACCGAAGTTTACAAAAGGAATATTAATGGAAAACATGTTATTTTAAGCACTACAACACACAATTACGTATCATGATAATGAAATATTCACTTACCAATTATACCGATCAATACCAAAATCCGTGGCTCTGATGTATGGGGTATTGAACTCGGCGTTGGTGAAAATCACATTTGGAGTTGGATAAAGGTCTCGTCACCAGGCAACAGACAAAGACTATAAGGTTATTTTACAGTCTTTTGTACTCTGTGGGAATATATTGTACGAGTATGTATTGTGGTGAAAAAAAACGTCGGTCACGTCACCGTCATGCGGAACATTTTGTCAGTTGTTTGTTTTCATCATTGAAATTTCTACTTAATTTATTTCCTTTTTTTTAAGTCGCCATCTTGAATATTGAACTGTGCAATATTAAATTTACTTGATCCAGTAAACATCTACATATTGTACGGTCACGTGGTAACATTTGGGGTAGCTGATTAGCTATGCACGTACAGGTACATACCCATTTTCATTTCATAAATGCAAGCCAACGTCCGATTCTAATACATAATAAATAATAAAAACTTTATTGGAGAGGGTATAATTTACAATGTTTTATGTTTTACGTAATTCTAATACACGATCTTACATATACAAACACGATTTGCACGCACATTTTGTAACATGATTATTAAGATGCTGTCATGTAATGCGCGCGAAATAGTACTTACAGGGAAATACGCTATTCATAGACAGTGCTTAGAACCTATCCCTGATATAAAAGAATAATGAAATTATCGTCTTTTTGTCATTTTGATAACAAAAACATCTGACTGAACGGTAGTATAATCATTGATAATGTGTATAATTAATTCAGATAATGACTTAATAACGTATTTATTTTATGTTTAGATGAAAACACAACTCCACCTGTTTTTTCACTAAACTGAAAAGTCCACATCAATTACTATTGAGCAATAGTTTTTATATTTGGAAATTTATTTCAAAGTTTCTGAGCGATAAGAATTAACAAAACACTATCATATATCCTCAGATCCGGCAATAAGACACGCCTATTGTTTTTAATGCATTATCAAATAAAGTATGTGTTTGATTTGAAGTTGCATTATTTCTTCTTAAAAGCGATCTGGTGTTCTTACAACATCGCGTTTTATTGATAGAGGTTAATCAAGTTGTGTATGTATACCTATGCAAGTATTTCAATTTGCATTACTTCTATTTAAGCTCTTAAAATCGTTAAACGAGCATTTAAACATTCCATTAAAACAATATTCTAAACAATTATATACGGTTGCGTCTGCAAATGAAATTTAGGCCAGTCTAGATTAACTGAAAGATGTATTAACATCTTCTGTGTCAGCGTGTCATTGGGTTCCCAGTTATGATTAAATGTTTAAAAACGTCGGTTTCTCCAATAACTATACAACGATATTATTTACTGCAGCTGATTTTGTTCAAGGACACACAATCCTAGTGACACGGTTTGCAATAATCTATGTCAATATTGGCTAGTGTTTATGACAGGTTGTTCGATCACATTTTTACGTTCTCTAAATGTAAGTGTAAGACAGCATCAGATTCACTTACATGTGAAACAATTATTAAAGTTTGGTATTTTGGTGTTATTAAACCATGAATTTTGTAAATCTCGGTTGGTCCGTATTAACTAAACAATGTTTTAAAAGTTATGTTGTTAAACATCACACTAGGTATTGGCCTACATTCTCAGCTGATGGAATCGCTCCGGAAACGAGATTTCGAGTGTAATTACTATCTAAACCGGTAAGAAGTTACGTGGAGTTCAATTTCAACCTCCGTGGAAAATTCCATATATCTTGGTCGTCTCACCTCTCTAATTGTTACGCATTCTCGACTATGGGCATATGAAGGGAGCTGATAAGTTGTTTTGCAAACATATTAGCAAGTTGTAAGGTAGCAATTTTCACGTGCTGCTTTGTCAACTTTAGAAAATGTTTGCACATATATATCGCCTTTGTTGAGTGCATTTTATGCCCATCCTTTTTCAAAGTTAAGCGGTGGATGCATACATTCAAGTGTTGTAGGCGATCGACGTCACGGCAGATCATACCAACAAACGTTTAATGGAAACCCGTATACGTTCACTTTGAACATAAATTAGTTGATCCCATTAAAACTATAGTGCATGGTCGTTTATGTATGCCAAATGCTTCGCCTCGTTAGGGACCCAATATGTTGGCTCTTGTTAATGAAATAAAAAGGCACCATGAGTCAACATAGATGAAACTCTCTTACCCAGGTATAACAAAGACCCAGAAGATTTTAATTTCAGGTTAGTAACTTGCGATGAAACCTGAATCTAACATAATGATACTAAGCGCACATAGTGGAAACACATGGGTACAGTTAGGACAAAGAAGTTCAAAGGTTCCAGGTCTACAAAGACGATTACTGAACTAAACCAAGAATGCTGGGGTTAATATGCAGGGGTTGAAGTATGAAACATAAACTCAAGCTGACGAAATATCAATCCATATGATCAATTATGAAACTTGAGTTGTGTATAAACAAGTTTTAAAAAAATATAAATCCTGCACCCCAAACTACCATTGAACGACAGCATTATACCGATTATGAAATTTCAGTAATGCATATTTGACCAAAACAGTGTACTTATCTTGATGATGTACTAGGAACTCCTGCATATTAACCCCCGAACTATTGCTTTAGACCTTTAAACACTGCCTAGTATGTTATTAGCTTCACTACGAGATAATTACTCTACTTGTCATACTACGTTATACATTGTGTTAATAAATTTGCTAAGTGAAGTTGATAAATTAATTAAATCATTCACTCACTATCTATAAACCAACCATTTATGCTGTGAGAAGGTCCGTCACGGATGACTTTTTTTTGTCCTTCTATCTTATCAGCTTTAGCTGATTGAGACATGCTCTATCATATTAATTAATTACCTCACGCTTTTTTACTCGTCCGACATGTCCTTCTCTGGAAGATCGACAGCACAGTATCAGTGTTATTTACAGACGGAATAAACTCATCTACTGGAAGCAGTTTTAGTGGGGGGGGGGGGGGGGGGGGGGGGGGGGAGGGGGGTTGGGGGGGGGGGGGGAGATAGTGCTGTGGGGGCGGGGATTACGGAGCAATTGATGACAGTCACTCTGCCATATATTGCAAAAACATAGACGTTCGTAGCTGCAAGTCATGTAAATTATTGTAATAGAAACCCGCTTATAAGTTTGGGTTGTTTTATGGTTAAAAGTATGTATTGCTCTCTATTGTCTGTAAGTGTGACTTTCCACGGAATGCTGGTTTCACTTTCGTCGTTTATTTCGACTTAAATATTGCACCACCTCGTTTCTTAATTTGTCTGCAGATCGGACAATCCTTAAAGTGTTAAGTCGATTGACCATTGCAGTAAACTGGTTTTTCCACTGTCACTTGGATTTAACATTATATCTAGTCCAAACTTAGTTATAATGTTTTCTATTTTGCCATTTGTAGTTACATGTAGTTGTACGTAATATTTAAGTTTATCAGTTGCATGACTGTATTTTGCTAGAGTTTACCTCATGGACCCGTTTACAAGTATTGTTTTGATGTACAAGTTGTCGGAGAAAGGAACATAATTATGCAAATGTACTTTCCTAAACGTATGTCCAACTTTTCCCAGTAAGGCATGGTGTTTCCGTTTACTATTTGTTACATCAACCTAGCAATATAACACAGTCTGACTAATTCTGTTATTAAGGCGTTCGAAATCCTTTGGGCCTTGCCTTATTTTGCTACAAGTTAAAGCCCCAACTGCCATATAAACACCGCAAGATGGCTCTGGGACAGATTTTATAAAATTCCGTACATGATTCAAATCAGAAAACCCTTTTTCAAAAGTTCACGTCATCAATGCATTGTTTTTTTTATAATGTTGCATACTACTAGATTATTGTTAATACATTTAACTGGCCATAAAATAATTTCCAAAAAGTGTTTTTATATGCAATTTGGCAGTAAATGTTGGGGGCTTTAACGACAATCGTTGCGTCACAAGAACACGTATGTGTGTTAACTCAACATACCCGTACAGTTCATAAAATGTCATAATTTGCTCATGACGAGGTAACTGCTTGATCCAATGATTCCGGAACGTTTCTTTACTGTAAGGTCAAACGCCATTGCGTCTAACACATTCGACCGCTACGCGGTACGCTCAAACGTAGTTCAAACAAATGTTCATCTCCTATTCGATTAAGCAACTATTACTGATTATACACAACATTTCGTATCTTGTATCTTGTGAAAATAGGAAACATCGAGAACAGAGTCAGAGTGCTGAGAAGAAAGTCAATTCAGTGTGAATTGATTAATATTCGCGGTCTCGGTGTCACCGGTCGCACGAGCACATATTCTCATATTAATAAACACATCATGATAATTGCATTCAGCATGCGTGACAAGTAAATCGCTTTCTAAAAAAGTAAAGAAAGCGCTAGCTATCAATTTTATTTCCCATGTGAAGTTTCATTGAAGTAAAGCAAATTGAAATACACTTACGTTATGTGATACGATTAAAAAACAACAAAAAATTTAATTGTTCAATTTTCAACAAGCTTATTACGTTTCCTCAATTCAGTATCTTAATACAAATAATCCAAATTGCCAAATGTTTTTGCAGACATTTTGCTTCATTGGGAGGCGATCGCTCTACCACTAGATCACCGCTGCGGTAAGGTTACGATTTAAGAACAAACATTAAAGCATGATTACATTTCTCCTACACAACTGTGAAAGGATTTAAAACACAAATTGTGATGTGACCTAAAACGTTATATACATTAAACATGTAGGAATGACTTAAATACTATATTATATATTTCAGGTTAATGTGTCCTCACCTTAAAGCGTAGCACATTTGATCTGAATACACACGTTACAACCATGCGGGTGTCACTGTATAATACAATATATATAATGTCTGGTTGTCTGAAATCATTAAAAACAGAATATTAACATTTTTCAAGGCAGTAATGACGATGTCCCGCAGCATATTTATCATTTAGTTTAAAATTATTTATTTTACTTTGATTGTGAAACAAGTTCTTACAACTTAGGCAAATCACGCTCGTAGTTTTCCTGGTTAGAACCAGTACTAAACATATGCGCAAAATTGTCTTGCTCAAGGACACCACACACATAGTCGAACCCACGATTTATTATTTTAAGTAAAGTTGAAACAACGAGATTACGATGGTGAAAAGTCGAAACAACAATGGTGAAAATTCGAAACTACGATGTTTAAAAATCAAAACAATGATGGTAAAACATCGAAACAACGAAACTACGATGGTACTAAAAAGTCGAAACTACGATAGTTATTAGTCGGAAAAAAATCCGAATTTTCACCATCGCAGTTTCGACTTTTCACCACCGCCAGGAACCATCGCGACATATTTATTACTTTAAGTAAAGTAACAACAACGATGGTGAAAAGAAGAAACAACAGGACATCGTACTTTTTACGGTATATGACAATAGAGTAGTTTAATGTAACCTATTCTAACACGCGATTTCAGATCGATTTTCTAACTGAATTGATATACAATTGAAACTGCTTTAAATGACTGATTTCTGACAGTAAAAACACTTTAAACCCAGCAGCTTGTGTTTCGAACGATATGTTTTCCCATGTGACTGACCACGACCAATCGTGACGCTAGGGGGCGCTTTGTGACGCGTAAATTAGCAAAACAAGAAGTCTGGAATATTGCAAAAATATACTGTTTGTCGCTGATGCTGACATTTTAAGAAACCCGGTAAACATTCGGAACTCAAACGTGATATGTAACTTTTCCTTTGTTTCTTACTCATCTTAAACATGATTTTACAGTTTAATTTCTCAATTACAGACGGAGACATTATGATCACCAGTTGCCATCACGAAATTATAACATTCCAAATTATTTTTAAGTAATTAATGACGAGGTTTTTCATTGCAAAATACTCTTTTTGCTTCTAATAACAAAAGCTGTATTCAATTTATTTGAATGTAGATTAAACCTTGATACCTGTTAATATCATCTCTTTTATCTTGCGGATCAACCAAAAATGTTAAGAGTTAAACATTCATACATCATAGAAATAAAATAGTGCCACTATAAAATAAATTAAACGTGGCGTCAGTATTAATGACCAAATATGAAAGTTTTTACACTCCAAGATTTGCGCTATTTGCAGATTTATAGACACATTTATTTCGGTATCATAGATGTACAAACATGAATAAAACACATATTACATGATTAAATATTGAATACACAGTCAAACCTGCCTTAAGCAGCCAGTCAAAGCAAGGGGTACAAGTGTCCCATTAAGACAGGTTGTTGCTTAATACAGGTTAATGTGGCTGCTTAATAGAGGTAACCGCTCGCACAGGGTTGACTGTACGTTCGTGGGAATAATATCATACTATGCACATCAGTTCCACGGATAAAGCGACGTAACTCACATCATCTCTTATTTCCATTGTGCCAACGACTGCTTCCTGGAAACTGTTTAAAGCAACTTTTGTTAAAGGGCCATAACTTAAAATTTTAAAAACTTAAAATTTAAAACTGTTAACACAATCAATTTGAATGTAGATTAAACCAAGCGACCTATTTTATCGCTTCCCACATTCGGAGGGTCAACCAAATATGAAAAGTGTTAAAAGCGCATACGTCATAGAAACATAAAGTGCCACAACAAAATTAATTAAACATGATGTCAGTACAAATGATGAAACATCAGTCAAAGTAGTACATCCTTTGATTATTTAATTGGTTAAGAGGCAATTGGTTTCTCTACAGAGACTACTGAGCAAACATTATTTTTTTAACAACGGATAAACCTATACCATATAACATCTTTATAGCCTGTAAGAAAATACCACCTTCATAAAACCATCTAGATAATCTAGGACATCTTTATTGAATCAAATAGTTGGTTGTTAGAATTAAACTCTTAATCAAACAACTTTTAACACAACCTCAAATAAAGAAATCATCTATATTAAATGTACACTACAGGAGGTCTTTTTTAACATAGAGTTTTAATTAGTCTTATCCACCTTCCTTTACAATAGCCAACAAAAGGGCCGTCGTATCACATTCCAACGTTAAATTGACAAAATATTACAAATGAAAAGGGAAATGTTATCTTAACTGCACGAATAATACTTGATCACGGTCATTCCAAAATCTATGATGCGAAATTACAGCGCTATATTATGCTTTATGAGGAACGTTATCTCAGCTCTATGAGTTTGTAATACCCTTATATGTGGAGTGTTGAGATAAGGGCGCCCCCTATCGGTGACGGGATGCATTACTTGGGAGATTTTCGTATCACTGCTAAGTGAAGTTATATCGTTCATTCATTCCACAGATGTTTTACATAGCAATGTTTTTAATTATTTTTGAAGGCGTGCGGGAGGGCTAAAGATTAACTGATTTGGCAATTCTACTTCGACTTAGCCAAAAGGTGTACAAATACAAATATGTGTAGAGTTTCTAATAGAACGATTCAATACCGCTTTTACATGTGAATTAACACAGGGGACTTCCGTACCTGAATAGAAAAATAATCTTCTATGTATAGAGGCTCAGTTGGTAATCCAGGAGACGTGAGTTCGAATCCCGTCCGACCAGAGACTCTGTAACGATTGGTCATGAATGTTATTTTACAACCAAGTGTATTTCTCCTCTGAATATATGGGCAAGTAGTCTTGCAGTGACGTATCTGTCTAAAACTTGTTAACCGCCTTGCGGATCCCCGGAATAATGACCAGGTACTCTGATCGCCGTTGTAAAGCTGCATAAAAAGGCACACAACCACATAATCAAACACATACGTCCTCAAGTTCTGATAGAAAACAGTAAATGGCTGTAAGTAACTGACATTTTCAGTCGAAAATAAAAGGAATGCAAGTACGCAAAATAACTAATATATTTATAACTAAGATATCCTTGCATTAACTACTTATATGTTTTCGGTTAGATTCCCTGGACATACCAAACATTTTAAATACGGCATAAGATACTTCCTGGCAAGACTTTATTATTTATGGGTTGTCTCGTAGTCAGTTATATAATCGGAGTGCTACGTCGAAAGTGACTCGCACGCACGCACGCACGCACGCACGCACGCACGCATATACATGTATATAATATTTTTAAATTACGCTTATGAACAATGTCTGCTTATCGAATATTTTGAGTCTGTGAGTGCTAAATGTTAATGTCTTTAAACATATAGATGTAAACATTGACAGAGATATATGACCTGCGAAGAGACAAGATATCACATCAAAGCCATTATCAATCGAGTCCTACCAACTGAAGAGGATAGAAAACCGCTTACATTTTTCAATTTTAAAGATAAAATGGTTTTAAATAAAATAACATCATTTTTTGTCGAGGTTTGAAATTACAACAGGTCGTTGACAGGTGTAATATAAACATTATCTTGTCTTTTCATGAACATATACAGACCTGGTGTAATTTTGCCTTCCCTGGAACGATTGGGACATGTTACTGACATGAGAATGCACGTTGACTTCCATCTGATATACAGTCACAAAGGTACGGTTATATGTTTGTATTTGACAGTCATGTGAGATTAAAGTTGTAAAATCGACATGATATTCGCTTCTGCTGTTGTCGAATGCCACATACCTGCTACAGGGTACCGGATCAATACAGATAAATATTGTTTAGTGGAGGAAGATTTAATATGAATCTAAGAAGAACCACCGTCCACCGCAAGAAACTGGTAAAACTCAAACCACCGCTCTCCACAATGAACTGGTAAAACTCAAACCACCGTCGGACACAAGGAACTGGTAGACTCAAACCAAAGACCGACACAAGGAACTGGTAGATTCAACCTGACGCCCGCCTCAAGGAACTGGTAGACTCAAACCACCGCCTGCCACAAGGAACTGGCAAACATAAACCACCGCCCGACACAAGGAACTGGTGAACTCAAACCACCGCTCGCCACAAGGAACTAGTAGACTCAAACCACCGCCCGCCGCAAGGAACTTGTAAACTTAAACCACCGCCCGCCACAAACAATTGATGAACTCAAACCACCGCTCTCCACAAGGAACTGGTAGACTCAAACCACCGCTTGCCACAAGGAACTTGTACTTTTAAACCACCGCCCGCCACAAGAAACTGGTAGACCCAAACAACTGCCCGCCACAAGGAACTGGTAGTCTCAAACTAATGGTCCGCCACAAGAAACTAGTAGACTCAAACCACCGCCCGCCACAAGGAACTGGTGAACTCAAACCACCGCTCGCCACAAGGAACTGGTAGACTCAAATCACTGCTCGCCACAACGAACTGGTAGGCTCAAACACCGTCCACCACAAAGAACTCATAAATCGCACAGCGTGCTGTTCTGTACTCAGAGGTAAAGACTGCCTCCCCTTAGCGACAGTAGCAAGATAATTGCGCCTATGTGCATCAGTTGGGTGTTGTTTTTTGTTGCAAATTCATAGAATGAATGGTTATATTCCGTTGTACATATAGGAACATTGGAACATTTTCTGTCAAGTTTGGATGACATTGGGTATTGTTGGATGAAGATAGATGCGTAGCGAAACAAAACAACAACTTGACAAAAATGTCAAAAATGAAGAGGTGTCATAAAACCTTCAAAATTGCGAAAAAAAATTCTGGTCCACCGCATGTTTTTTACTGCATAGTTTTACTAAAAGGGAACTGTCTATAGAAACAAGACTATTCTAGAACCATTGGCAATGTGATCAGTGTTCTAGAAGTGCATGTCTAGTATATCTAGAACAGTTAAATGGTGTGCACGACGAAAAATGGTCCTCTGTGACCGTGTGGTCTAAAGCACTGCCTCAAGATCACTTACCTCTCATCATTATGGTCGTAGGTTCGAGTCTCACTCACTCCAAAAACATTGAGTGTGAAAGTTTACCAATTACTTGTATAAGGACAGTGGTTCTACTCAGATTTATTCAGATATCTTCTCAACTAATGAGTCCTAATGGTGTTGAAAATGGCGTTAATTCGCATTCATAAATACTCAGAAGTAGTTTTAGACCATTCGGCCACTAAGGGTTTTACTTTTGAATTGAACAATTTTAAATTGATTTCATTTTGAATGATTATATTCCCTGTTAAAAACGCATACTGTTTAGCGGAGAACATATTAATAATCAAGACAGGCTACCTGTATTACCTGCCGTCATTGTCGTTGTTTTCAATTGAGCATTTCGCAATGGACATACGTTTGTGTTCCTAGTCCCAGGCTTATATCCAGCAACATACAAGACAGCCAGATTAATGATTTAGCAATATTTCGTGAACAAATATTTAAGGCTACCACACGCAAAGCTCACTCTCTGCCAGGCGATGATACCCCGACAAGAGGGTTAGCTGAGGTCGAGATCGTCCCGTCAAGTTAAACAATGGTGAACAATGCAGGACTTGAAGACGCGAACACTTAATTTGTAAGCAATCCCTGGTCTCATACCGTGGCGCTTTTTTATGTTCATCCATATTCATTAATACATATCGGGAGCCACGTTAAGCACATTTGGAGAGCTGTTTAAATTACAAGGTAAACAGAATGCAGTTCATAGGATTGAACACCTCACTTTGTTACTTGTTAGTTTTTCTGTCTACAGACATGTACAGATCCTTCTGCACAGCGACTTATATTGACGGAATGTGATGGATGGACTTTACTTAGATACATGTAAACAGCGAATGTTTCATTATGTGACAAGGTTTAGCATTCCCTCGTAAACACCGTTTTCATTTACCTTTTTCTTCTTCTTTTTCTTTTCCTTATTTTTCTTTGTCTTTTTTCTTATTTTCCTTCATCTTATTCTTCTTTCCTCTTCATCATCATCTTCTTCTTCTTCTTTTTCTTTTATATTTTTTCTTCTTTTAATTCTTTTCATTTCTTTCTTATTTGCTATTTTGCTTTTTTTTTCTTTTTTTTATCTGTCTTCGTTATTATTACATTTTTCTCTATCTTCGTCACAGCTGGTCTATCTTCGTACTTCGGCAGCCCTATAATCTGTTGGGGTTTATAAATGAGAATCCGGCCATTACGTGTAGAGTCAATATCAGAATCATAAACACAATAAACAGGTCATGTGGAGACATTTCGATGAGAAAAGGTACAAGTATATTTACACATCTTGAAACTGTCGAGTGTATACGTGTGATTCTTTAACGTGCTCAGGTAATGCACAGCACAAACACCGTCTGTTTCCTTTCATCAGCCACTGGGAAAAAAAGCTTGTGAAGAAGCACAGTGAATAGCTCAACGACACATGTTTGGAAGCAGCACATAATAATGTGTATTATATGTTTATATTAGTATAGAGGGGCATCATTACAACCATACTGACATTAGCCATACAAGCAGCGTATAATAGACCTAACACTCAAGCCAGCCATCGTTCTATATAATGTGCTTGCTCTCCGTGATTTATATTACCCCTTGACTTTTTAACAACCTCAAAATCAATTCATTTGAAGTGGTTTGAACTAGGCTGGCTTTGTGAGTACACAATTATGGTTAATGCTAATCAACCGACCGCTTGCTTTTGTCTAAGACTAAATAACAAATATTTTGAATGTTTATCAATTGAGAAATTTACTACATTTATATTTATAAACTAGGTTACTAGTTGTGTTTAACTAAATTCTGATTTGTTTATTTTAGAAATGTTGACATGGTTTACATTTGAGACACAATAAGGGGGCTATCACAACATGCCACAATCGCTGTTCTATCACAAGATACCAGCTCATTCCGGTTCTGTTTAATACTGAGTATAAGACATGACACCATTGTTTCATGTACAGAAAAGCGGGCATCGTTACAAGTATTAGACAAATGCCGCATGGTAACATTGACTATAAATACAAAAAAAAAATGTTTTCTCAAAATAGATAGCAGGCTGTAATACAGGATTTATAAACGAAACACATACATGTTAGAGATCCAACCCTAAATATAATAAAAAATTTTTTATATACACTGGCTATCTTATTGCTCTTATTGGACGATTTATTCTTTAGCTCCAAATGCGATGTATTTTGACAAAATACTTTACTAAAGATATGAAAACATGATTTTTTTATATAATATATTTTATTTTCTTGTGTAGAGGGGAAAATATAAAAAAAAATCACCGTACATTCTAAAATAAATGGGATTTGCGTTTTCCCTCTTGCGTGTGACACAGTACTGACAACGCTTTAGTTGGATTAAAATGTCATAAAATAAGAGTTAGGGTACGACAACCGCTCGCGGTGTTATAAATTGTGGACCAAGTTAGTTATGCAAACGCGGACTGAGCCGCCCCTGTAACAGCCATTTTAAACGTGATTTTTTTTTTGTGTTAAATTTGACACTTAAATAAGAAGATTTAAAAGTGACATCTATCTATACATTATCTACAATAAAACCTGAATGCTGATTACCGCTACAGGACGCCGTGTTTGTTGCAGAGTTCGCCAATTGAAAGTGTCTTTTCTCCACCCACCCTGGATAAACAGCATGGTTGGGTCTAAATGCGAAGCTATATCACGAAACGGAATTGTGATAATCAGCACCACGCTGAATTTTTGAATGGAGAAATTATTTCAGGAATGATAATCACATTATAAGTATAGTTGCTTTAAATTGACAGCGAATCTAGCTTTATAACTCAACAAGTTCATTGGGTATACATTAAACTGTGAAGACAGATTTGAAAAGTATTTATTTAAAGGCGATAAACCGAGAACATATATAACTAATCTTATTTTGTAATTTGTATTACCACTGATCTTGGGGCTCATTTTTTTCACTTAAATTACAAATGAGAGATGAGAGGGTCGCTGAACGGCAAACAGGATATATCACTATCAATGTTAAACACCTACATTCCTCTTTTTTATTGTGTCATGATCTTAAAATTTAAAAAGGAAACCGATATCTACAAAAACAAGGGCGCGGTAAAACAGTGATTTACTTTTGGCTACCGAGTTAAAACTTGTAAATTATGATTCTTTGATTTGCAAGCTTGATGAAAAATTAAAAAGTTATACACTTGTAAAATATGTACCTAAACTGTTGGGCTGTGTCATGTCTCAGTTTTTATATATGTTATTCAGATAAACGTATGTCACAGTATGTACGTAATATGTTAGGACAGAAGCGTATATAAGCAGTCCGACTAGCTCAGTCGGTAACTGTAGCATTTGCCCTTTCGGCGAAAGGTCACGGGTTTGAGTTCCAAGCTTGCTGCATATGTTTCTTGTCCGGTAACAAGTGTATTGGTTTTAATAAAAACGCAAGTTTTGAATAAAAATGTACCATTGTGTTTGAGGTGGCGTTTTGTGTAAATATTTTTTCGTGTTTCTAAAACCGTGTTCATTGCGGAGATACAATATCATTATTTCTATGAGTATTTATAACTTATTGAAGCATACGTATGTTATAGGTGCATGAACTGTCACATGGTGTGTTGTTTCACGTAAAAGTATATCATGTAAATGTACATGACAGTTGCTGCATGTATTCTTCACTGACAATGACACGAAAAACAAACACAAGCCCAAATCGATCCATTGAACACATATTTAGTTTATTATTACATATTTATAAATGCCCAAAGAAAGTGAGTATTACGTGTGAGTCTTCGTACAAAAAAAAAACCCACTCGCGTGATTTTTTGTAAAATATTTTAAGTGCAATATTTACCTTCGTGACGTAACATCTTCGTTCAACGTATATATAATTTGTTGCCTGCGGTTCACTAAATCACGATTCAGTCACGTGGTAGTGGATGCTATTGTGGAGGGCGTTACAGTGACAGTTTTTTGTATGACATGTCCATAGTTTAGCTATGAAGATCAGTCCATAGTTCAGCTATGAAGATCAGTCCATAGTTTAGCTATGAAGACAAGTCCATAGTTTAACTATGAAGATCAGTCCATAGTTTAGCTATGAAGATCAGTCCATCGTTTAGCTATGGAGACCAGTCCATAGTTTAGCTATGGGGATCAGTCCATAGTTTAACTATGAAGATCAGTCCATAGTTTAGCTATGAAGACAAGTCCATAGTTTAACTATGGAGATCAGTCCATAGTTAAGCTATGGAGATCAGTTCATAGTTTAACTATGGAGATCAGTACATAGTTTAGCTATGGAGATCAGTACATAGTTCAGCTATGAAGACATGTCCAAAGTTTAGCCATGAAGACCAGTCCATAGTTCAGCTATGAAAATCAGTCCATAGTTTAGCTATGAAGACAAGTCCATAGTTTAACTATGAAAATCAGTTCATAGTTTAGCTATAAAGACAACTCCATAGTTTAACTATGAAGATCAGTACATGGTTTAGCTATGAAGATCAGTCCATAGTTTAGCTATGAAGATCAGTCCATAGTTTAGCTATGGAGATCAGTACATAGTTCAGCTATGAAGATCAGTCCATAGTTTAGCTATGAAGATCAGTATATATTCACGAATGCTTAACAAATATAATTCATGACATAAGAAAATTAAAACAACTGTGCTGATACAATTAGTATAATTTTTTTGTGCAAAATAGCAATTTAGTTTAATGATTTATTCTAATATTTTAACGTCACAGTACAATATATTTGTTGTTTTTTTCGTTTGAAACACAAATTGCAAACATTGTATAAGAAATCAAATATAACGCACGCAGTTTGTGTATAATATTTTAACCACTTAATACAATAAACGTTTTATATTAATACACATATTGCAACCTTGGTAAAAAAAAAAACAACAACACCAAATTGACCTCCAACCCATCGTATTTGCATAGTGAATCTAGCACTCCTACAAATTCATATATTTTAAAAATCCCACAAATCGCCTTGTATCTAATCGCTACTGCATGTTAACCGAGATAATCTGTGTGTGAACAAGTGTTTTGTGACCAGTAACACCCAACAGTACCAGAACACGTTTATACGAAAGTCAGTGGCGTTTTGTGCCACCCATACCTTGATAATAACAGGGCACCTGCGCGGTAATCAGTATCTGGTATGCATACTCTGTTCCGACAATTATCGCACCTGTAGTAGAGGACGACCCGCCATTCAATTATATTTCATTCATTTCACTTAAGTTCACATTCTGAATGGGATGAAGATGAGAAATATTTATTTCAAAATTTGATTTCCATATAATTTCTATACAGTGTGTTATTCATTTTCTAATCTTACGGTCACGTTATTGTGACTGCATATTTAAACTGGATCCAGTAGTAAAAACATTGCCAGTTAACGACATACACGAAGAAATGGACCGTGCCCGTGTTTCGATCAGTAAACTGGCTCATTTCACTTAAATAATTAAAAATTAATTCAATTTTGACCGGTTATGTATTTGTTATATAGTAAATATCGAACAATCCATATGCAATATTGTTTGAACCGGTCTAAATCATGATCATCTTATTGGTTTTCTTATTTTAAGTTTTTAAGTATTCAAATATGTACTGGTACTTAAATGTGTTGGTAAAACAGACATCATTATGTAAACGGATTTCTGTTTCACCAACAAATTTAAGTATTTTAAGTATATATACATAAATACTTAAAACTTAAATCAATGAAAAGCGTCCAGATCATCATGATTTTAGACTGACTCTAGAATAAATTCATTAAGTTTCATTTGTATTTACTAAAGAATATAAAAATAACCAGTCAAAATTAAGGTATTACTAAGTATTTAAGTAAAACTTAATAAAATGTCGGTACAACAGAAGCTAGGCATTAGTGAACATGACGTAACTCTTTGGAATTTCTTAAAAATAATGCAATTCGAGATATATTTATCACACAATTTACGGCACAGGAGTGTAATAAGCCCATGCCATATTTTTTACATTAACCTAGTGCAATATCACTTCCGATTCATCGTTCGGTGTTTTCCGTACGTGACTTTTTTTCTCGTTCCTTATAGATCTGTTAAATAAATGGTAAATGTAAACTTTTCCGAGTTATGTGATAAATAGAATCTTACGTTCATACTATTTTTTTTTATTTAATTTATCAAACTCGATGGGAAAAATAATATAATGCTCAGCTGAGTCTCATATAATGTGTGTTTTCCAACTCGTTTGATAAATTCAATAATAAATAAGCACTCATATAAGACTATCTATTTATTATATCCTGGCGGCCATTTGTGCAAAAATAGTATAAAATTTAATGTTTATTCAATCAAAGAACGTGCAGATAACTTATTACATTGAGAAAAATAACGAAAAGTATTAAATATTGCAATGTGTTCGTAGTTGAACCAGTTTAATAGCATCTGGATATAGACAAACTGTTTATATTACCGTCGATACACGAACGTCCTTTTTTAACTTTAAATGCAGTAAGAAAATATATTTTCTTCTATTTATTCTATCGCTTCTGCAAAGAATTGGAAACTATGTAGCAGTAATGGTCACGTAGTGTTTCAAATTTCCTCATTACTTCCTTTCCAGAATTTACTGTCTTGGGTATTAAAATAAAAGTTGTCCAAGTAATTGATAGTTTCACCATTCGTGACTATTTCACAAATGATTGCTATTTTATAGTACAATAAGCCCAGTGTATTTCAACACCAATGGCAGATGTATTCACGTTATTAAACATTCTTGACCACAAGGGTTAACAGATAAACGTTGACGTGCACTTAATGAAAATACTTTATTTTTGTTTTAATATCATTAAATAAAATAATTGAACTATATAACATTCAGATACTTACAAAGTTTATTTCTTGCTCTTGAATATCAAAATCATTTTCCACAGATATATTTAAAATTGAACCATGAATTAGTTTTAGACTGAATTCTATTATTGGATCCTAAGACCTAATTATATTGTATGTGACTTTCGGGTTTAAGTCTCGTTAACTAAAATAAGTAACTGTTTGCGGAATTTGGGATGGTTATATAAAAAAAAAGAAAGAAAAATGAACGTTATAAAGCTGTTAGCGATTCAATTAAAGCACTTTTGACCTGACATTATTGATATCAGTATAATTATTACAGATATTGATTTATATAGACGTAATGGTGCAATCCATCAATACTATAGTTTTAAGTATATACATATATTTCACAACTTTTACAACGCTCGTGTGCACAGTGCATGTATGTATATTAACCCTGTATTTATATATTTGTAGGTGTCCACCTAAACTGTTACACTATGTACTATTCAAATACGGTACTCAATCCATTTGCAGCAATAAAGTTGCAATGATATATGCTTAAATCAATGTGTTTATATCAATTTGTAAAATTATTGTTTTCTCACTAAGTGTTCTTTACAACCACTTTGATGTATTCTTGCTCTTCTATTTTATTCAACCGTAGCAGTGGTCTAGTGGTAGAGCGTCTGCTTCGCACTCGGAAGGTCCTGGGTTCTATACCCGGCCGGGTCAGACAAACGGCTTGAAAAACTTGTGCTAGAGGCTTCATCGCTTGGCGATCAGCACCTAGAGGATAGTTCTAGGTCTTGGCAGCCCGGTGTCAGTATAATAAGAATGTAGCATGTGTGTGCGGCATGATACCCCAGTGCGGCAACAATTAGAATAATGTCTTAAGTAGATACCGTCGCGATATTACTGAAAACATATTGAAAGCGACGCTAAACACCATACAACATCATATTGAACTTGGCCACACCTACCATATTTATGATGGCCCTTTTCCGTTTCATCCGACTGATTAGTTGAACTAAAGTCGTTGTCAACCATTTTTATGTGTACCGCGTAGCCTATTCGGGATGTGAATATTGCAATAGAAAATAAATTTTGCAAGGCAATTAACTCAATATCACAGATTTCAATACCGATTCAATATTAGAATTTTCGTAATAAAATCGGCAAATATTTGATTGTATTTCAAACACGCCGCATTATAACATAATGGAGAATTGAACTGTTTGCATGTTGGTTTCAATAGATTAATCGTTGCCTGCCGCAGTGGTAAATAAATGATGTACGTAAAATGAGCAAAATGTGTGTACCCGGACACGCCCAATAATTACGAGGGCAGGACGTATGACATATCAGTACGTTAAAAGACGTAATGAATTGTGTAGAGTGCTTATTTGTGCAAATATATTTCTTTGGCGCTTTCATCAAAGTTTAAACAGTATTTGAATAGCTTATGTACATCAAGTTAAATATATCTTAAAAGAACAAGAACTTTTAAGGTTAAAGGAAAATGCACCACAATTTTTCAATCACTGGTGTTTACTTTAAGCCAAAAACTCTGATCAAAGCCCGATATTCTTGTAAAGGGTTCATCCATCATATAAATAGCCTATACCATTATGTACAATTGTGAAATAGTTAAATATTGATCTTCAATTCTAAAGGTATATTGCAATTTTGTAATTTAAATAGCAGAATGCATTTGTATTTAATTTGATTTAAACATCCTCTTTGTGGTACGACATTGTCTGCATGTCTAATCGCCTGTAAACTATGTCAGTTCCGTGTAGTCCAAAAGTCAAATTTTCTAACATTGAAAAAACCCACAGCGGTGGTCTAGAGGTAGACATAAGCGGAAGGTTCACTCCGCGGTCGGGTCATACCAAAGACTTGATAAACGTTACAGTACTAGAAGCTTCCTGGCTTGGCGTTCAGCATTGAGAGGATAGTTCTAGGTCTGGTCGGCCCAGTGTCAGTATAATGCAACCGTGTAGGGTATCATACCGTGTGTCTGCAGCATGATAGTATAGTGTGGCTGCGCTTAGAAAATTGTCTCAAGGAGTCACCGTCCTGATATACTTGATACATTGTTGAAAGTGACGTTAAACACGATACATGCATAATTAACATTGAAGATGTCATTTGTAAGAGATCTGCGTTCATATTCAGTATTCAATTCAATATGTACGTACTCCATTTCGCTTCAGCGTGGTTAGATGGTAAGTCGAAAATTATTACAGACAGAAAGTTTAAATATTTAATCTATACAAATACTTAATACAAAATATGACCCAATTAGGCAAACATTCAATTACTAACACTTTTTTTTATTGAACTTTATAATCGGGTGTTAGTGTGTGAAGCCGTCCGATATTAAACATATAATTTCAATTTTCGATACATTTTGATTCGCCGATGAGAGACTTCAGATGCGAAACATTGTTATATGGTGTTCTTTTTTTCTCAGCAAATCAAATTGCTCAGATATTTCAAATAAGTACATTCCATTTTACATAGAATGTCATGACCGTCAGTAGATGTTCGCCTAATACCAATGAAATCGCTGTAGAAACTGACAGTATAACAACATCTAAACTGATTAGAAGTTATATACATTTTTTTACGCGAATCACCCATATAATTTTCAGCATTTACTTAAAAGATACATGTATATAGGAAAATGCGATTGTCAGATGAGTGGCATTATGGGTAGTATGACTGTTAGATGAGGTATTAAGGGTAGTGTGTTTGTCAGATGGGTGGCATTATGGGTAGTATGATTGTCTTATGAGTGGCATTATGGGTAGTATGATTGTCTGGTGAGTGGCAAAATGAGTAGTGTGACTGTCAGGTGAGTGGCATTATGGGTAGTATGATTGTCTGGTGAGTGGCATTATGGGTAGTATGATTGTCAGGTGAGTGGCAATATGGGTAGTTTGATTGTCTGGTGAGTGGCAATATGGGTAGTATGATTGTCAGGTGAGTGGCAATATGGGTAGTTTGATTGTCTGGTGAGTGGCATTATGGGTAGTATGATTGTCAGGTGAGTGGCAATATGGGTAGTTTGATTGTCTGGTGAGTGGCAATATGGGAAGTGTGCTTGTCAGATGAGTGGCATTATGGGTTGTGTGATTGTAAGATGCGTGGCATTAGGGGTAGTGTCACTGTCAGGTGAGGGGCAATATTGGTAGTGTGACTGTCAGGTGAGTGGATTATGGGTAGTATGATTGTCTGGTGAGTAGCAATACGAGTGGTGTGACTGTCAGATGAGTGGCATTATGGATAGTGTGATTGTAAGATGCGTGGCATTACGGGTAGTGTGACTGTCAGATGAGTGGTATTATGGGTAGTATGATTGTAAGATGAGTGGCATTTTGGGGCATGTGATTGTCAGGTGAGTGCCATAATGGCTAGTGTGATTATCAGGTGAGTGGCTTTAAGGGTAGTGTGATTGTCAGATGAGTGGCATTATGAGTAATGTGATTGTCAGATGAGTGGCATCATGGGTAGTGTAATTGTAAGATGTGTGGCATTATGGGTAGTGTGACTGTCAGGTGAGTGGCATTATGGGTACTGTGACTATCAGGTGAGTGGCATTACGGGTAGTGTGACTGTCAGATGAGTGGTATTATGGGTAGTATGATTGTCAGATGAGTGGCATTTTGGGCAATGTGATTGTCAGGTGAGTGCCATTATGGGTAGTGTGATTATCAGGTGAGTGGCATTATGGGTAGTGTGATTGTCAGATGAGTGGCATTATGAGTAATGTGATTGTCAGGTGCGTGGCATTATGGGTAGTGTGATTGTCAGGTGAGTGGCATTATGGATAGTGTGATTGTCAGGTGAGTGGCATTATTGGTAGTATGATTGTCAGATGAGTGGCATTATGGGTAATATGTTTGTCAGTTGAGTGGCATTACGGGTAGTGATATTGAAAAAGAACTCGTTGATAATATTTCATGTCCATAAAAAGATCACAAATATAACATATTGTACATTTTATATACGAATCGCTCGGTCCCAAAACTTTATGTGAGAAAGTTTGCCAGTTACTGACAGGTGGACAGTGCTATTACTCAGATTTATTCTGAGGCCTTCCTCCACCAATATAAATTGGATATGTTGTTAACTCTTTACTCCATAAATACGCGTTTTACCGCACCAATCACGAGGCCCTTTGAAAACAGTGCAGGAAGAGTTCAGATTGCTCGTAACGAGCAATCTGAACACTTCCTGCACTGTTTTCCACTCTGTCAGTTAATATAAACATAATTCTAGACGTGTCCAAAGGCGTCTAAATTAGAGGTGTTCAAATGCGTCTATATAAAAATAAAGGGTTAAATTAAACCGTATTCATTTCCAAGTCAGGAATAAACTATTTTGGGGGTAAAATGTCAAAGGTTAATCTCCCTGTGATACTAAAGCTTTGTCTTTAATGTCATTATTTTGAAATATGCAGCTGTTCATTCGAAAACTTTTCAATATTTGGCAGGTGTCACTTAACCAATCAAATGTCCAGTCATGGAATACGTTCAACGTTCATCTGGAGTTCACAGTCGCCAAAATGGACAGTTCCAAGGACAAGAGTAAATAGAAACTTACAAATACATCTGATTTTCACGAAAAGAAATATTTATAAATGGCCGTTACATGTTATGTTTTGTTTTATGCTGATTTGTTGTTAGTTTTTAGTTTTGCATAGAGAAAGTTTTTAGTTTTGCATAGAGAAAGAAAGCGATGGCAATTTAAAAACAATTAAAATGGACAACAGAAGTTGACCCAAGTCAATCATAATATATATTTACATGTTTGCTTAATGATTGTAATAAAAGCAATGCAAGGGTAGGAACAAAAACACAATTAATTCCAATAACGTATAGGCCTTCAATCGAACAAACATACATGTTAACTACTGGTAAAAAGCAAATTTATATATGAATATGTTAGGTAGACCATATAATCATGTTTTATCCTCATGTTGTACGTGTACTTAATACATCGTGAATACAAAAATATGTACTTTTATTTTGTGTATTTCATAAAATGTAAATAATCTATTTTTATTCATAAACTTGTTTTTTACTAAACAAGGAAAGTTCACCCGACATTCAGCAGTTATCATCATAATTGTGCTAATAGAGACCTCCAAAGTGCGATAACTTCCAAAGCTTATCCTCTTACTTTATGAATACGTGAACAAATACTTGTATTGAGAAAATGTGCATAATACGATTATTTGTCTGAAACATATAATAGATATATCCCACTTCAAATTTCGGTTTAACAGTTAGACTTTTTGTTAATTATACTATATAATTCGTGTTGCAGGATTAGTTTCGAAAAATATGGGCAATGTAAACATCAGTTATCATGTAACTTGACAAGGTCATATAAACATCAGTTATCCCATAATTTGACAAGGTCAGGAAAACATATGTTACCTTGTCACTTGGCAACGCCATGGAAACATCAATTACCATGTAACTTGACAATGTCATATAAACATCAGTTATCCCATAATTTGACAAGGTCAGGAAAACATATGTTACCCTGTAACTTGGCAACGTCATGGAATATCAGTTACCATTTAACTTGACAAGGACTTATAAACATCAGTTATTCCATAACTTTACAAGGTCAGGAAAACATATGTTACCCTGACTTGGCAACGTCATGGAATATCAGTTACCATGTAACTTGATAATGTCATGTAAACATCAGTTATCCCATAACTTGAGAAAGAAACATCAGCCACCCTACAATTTTAGATGGTCACTGAATTATCAGTCACTATATAACTTGACAAGGTCATAGAAATAACAGCTACCGTATAAATTGACAAGATCACTTACACATCAGCTATCATATAACTTGACAACAGTTACCTTATAACTTGACACGGTAATCGAATCGGCATTTATTCTATAACGTGACGGATAGCCTCGCTACAACTTGGGAAGATCGGAAGATCGGAGAAACATCAGTCATGCTATAACTTGGGAATATCAGAGGAACATCAGTCACGCTACAACTTGGGAAGATCGGAGAAACATCAGTCACGCTACAACTTGGGAATATCAGAGGAACATCAGTCACGCTACAACTTGGGAAGATCGGAGAATTATCAGCCACGCTACAGCCTGGAAAGATCGGAAAAAACATCAGTCACGCTACAACCTGGGAAGATCAGAGGAACATCAGCCTCGGTACAACTTGTGAAGAACGGAGAAACATCAGCATTGCTACAACCTGGGAAGATCAGATAAACATCAGCCACGCTACAACATGGGCAGATCGGAGGAACATCAACCTCGCTACAACTTGGGAAGATCGGATAAACATCAGCCACGCTAAAACCTGGGAAGATTGGAGAAACATCAGCCACGCTACAACCTGGGAAGATCGGATAAACATTGGCCTCGCTACAACCTGGGAAGATCGGAGAAACATCAGCCACGCTACAACCTTGGAAGATTGGAGAATCATCAGCTACGCTACAACATGGGAAGATCGGAGAAACATCAGTCACGCTACAACATGGGAAGATCGGAGAAACATCAGCGACGCTACAACATGGGAAGATCGGAGTAACATCAGTCACACTACAACATGGGAAGATCGGATAAACATCAGCGACGCTACAACATGGGAAGATCGGAGAAACATCAGTCACGCTACAATATGGGAAGATCGGAGAAACATCAGCGACGCTACAACTTGGGAAGATCGGAGAAACATCAGCGACGCTACAACATGGGAAGATGTGAGGAACATCAGTCACGCTATAACTTGGGAAGATCGGAGAAACATCAGTCACGCTACAACATGGGAAGATCGGAGGAACATCAGCCATGCTACAACTTAGGAAGATCGGAGAAACATCAGTCACGTTACAACTTGGGAAGATCGGAGAAACATTACAACATGGGAAGATCGAAGGAACATCAGCGACGCTACAACTTGGGAAGAACGGAGAAACATCAGTCACGTTACAACTTGGGAAGATCGGAGAAACATTACAACATGGGAAGATCGAAGGAACATCAGCGACGCTACAACTTGGGAAGATCGGAGGAACATCAGCGACGCTACAACCTTGGAAGATCAGAGAAACATCAGTCACGTTACAACTTAGGAAGATCGGAGAAACATTACAACATGGGAAGATCGGAGGAACATCAGCCACGCTACAACATGGGAAGATCGGAGGAACATCAGCGACGCTACAACCTTGGAAGATCAGAGAAACATCAGTCACGTTACAACTTAGGAAGATCGGAGAAACATTACAACATGGGAAGATCGGAGGAACATCAGCCACGCTACAACATGGGAAGATCGGAGGAACATCAGCCACGCTACAACTTGGGTGGAACAGAGAAACATCAGCCACGCTACAACTTGGGAAGATCGGAGAAACATAAGTCCTTGAATAACTTAACAAGGCCATAAAAAACATCAGTGCTGTTATGACTTGACTAGGTCATAAAAAAACATAAGTTACCTTGAAATTTGACACGATCGTTGAAACATCAGTTACCATGTAACTTGAGAAGGTCAATGAAACATCTGTTACACTATAACTTGAGAAGGTCAGGGAAACATCAGATATCAAATAATTAGACTTGGTCATAGCAACAACATTTATCCAATAACTTGACTAGGTCATAGCAACAGCATTTACCTAATATCTTGACTAGGTCATAGTAGCAACATTTACCTTATAACTTGACTTTGTCATAGAAACAATATTTATCCATTAACTTGACAAGGTAATAGTAACACTATTTACCCATTAACTTAACAAGGTAATAGTTACACTATTTATCCAATAACTTGACAAGGAAATAGTAACACTATTTACCCATTAAGGAGGAATATACCTTTTAAATTATTTTCGAAATCAGTGGGATATTTGGTATGTAATGAAACTAGAAGTAATTTCCAATTTGAATATGCTTTTTTTTCTGCAGTAAATATAACACTTCTTTACCTATGACGTCGTAAACATGGCCATGTTTGGTCTTTTTGACGTCCCGATTTATAGCAGCAAAATCGCGTATTTGTCGACCTCAGTTAAGTTATACCGAATGTACAGAATCGAAACACATATCACCACGTACACATTCAACGGATATATGAACTTACACATGCAATGATTACGACGAAAGCCAAATTCTGAAAATATTAGCGAAAAACGGAAATTATTATTTTCTCGATTTTTTCGAAAATAATGCTTCAAATCAAAATTACCAAAAAACAAACCGAGCGATTTTGGAATAATTTTTATTTGATTTCTAACAATATGCTTCACAGTGATTGTGAGATTTTAAGAACAATTGACAAACTAGATTTTTTTTATTTTTAATTATTTAACCCCACCCTACGTCAAAAATGACGTCAACATATTGTATAATTCTACGCGTTTTCCATAAGATTTTTGGCGGTTGATTAAGGTTAAAATATTTTCTAAATCAGTGGTTCAATTAGTTTATTATGAAACTAGAAATAATTTCCAATGTGAATATGTATTTTTTGTAGCAGTCAATAGAATATATATTTATATGTGACGTCGTAAACATAGCCATGTTCAGCCCTTTTGACGTCCCAATGTATAGCAGCAAAATCGCATATTTTTCGACCTCAGTTGAGTTATTCCTAATACACAGAATAGAAACATATATCACCATGTACACATTTGACGGATGTATGGATTTACAGATGCAAAAATTACGACGAACGCAACATTTTGAAAATACTAGCGAAAAAAGGAAACCATTTTTTTCTCGATTTTTTCGAAAAAACGGCTTCAAATCAAAATTACCAAAAAACAAATCAAGCGAATTTTGCATAATTTTTATATGATTTTATACTATATATTGTACAATAATTGTGAGATTTTTAGAAAAATTTATAAACTTGATTTTTTATGATATTCAATTATTTAACCCTACCCTACGTCAAAAAACACTTTAAAGCAAACGTCAACGTCGGTATAGCGCATGAGGTATACGTTTTGTGATAATTAAACAAATTTGTTCTTACCATTATATAAGTATTTTGTGCACACTAGTTATATATACTTCTGCTGTTTAGTGGCAACTAATTTGTCTATAGCATTTATGATAGCGTGTCTGTTTGGTGCACGTACAAAACCTTCATTTTTTTTTCACTTACAGGGAACTGGATTCCAAAACAATATTCTCATTTCTGACTAGCTCAACGACTGCTAGTAAAAAGGTGAAAATCACGGTTGTCAATTATTAGAACAACAGGTCTGGCCTTTCTTAAATTCAGAGCAAACTGTTACACATACATAAAATGGGTTTGAAACAATACCGTCCACGATGAGCAGTGAAAAGCCACGATCCAGGTATATTGTCATTGAACGAACGTAGGAGCATGGGGCTGGGTGGAAGAGTGGCTTTTTACTGCTATAGTGGGTATTGTTTCAAGCTCATTTTATGAATGTGTACTAAACAGCTTGCTCCGAACTTTAGAAAGACCAGACATATTGTTCTAATAATTGACAACCGTGATGTCCACATTTCACTAGCAGTCGTGGAGCTAATCAGAAATGAGAATATTGTTTTGGAATCCAGTTTCCTGTTAGTGACAAAAAATGACGGTTTTGTACGTGCACCAAACAGACACGCTATCATAAATGCTATAGACAAATTAGTTGCCACTAAACAGCAGAAGAATATATAACTAATGTGCACAAAATACTAATATAATGGTAAGAACAAACTTGTTTAATTATCACAAACGTATACCTCATGCGCTATACCGACGTTGACGTTTGCTTTAAAGCGTTTTTTTACGTAGGGTAGGGTTAAATAATTGAATATCATAAAAAATCTGGTTTGTTAATTTTTCTAAAAAATCTCACAATTATTGTACAATATATAGTATGAAAACATACAAAAATTATGTAAAATTCGCTTGGTTTGATTTTTGGTAATTTTGATTTGAAGCCGTTTTTACGAAAAAATCGGGAGAAAAAATGGTTTCCTTTTTTCGCTATTATTTTCAAAATGTGGCGTTCGTCATAATGTTTGCATCTGTAAATCCATACATCCGTCAAATGTGTACATGGTGATATATGTTTTTATTCTGTGTATTAGGAATAACTCAACTGATGTCGAAAAAATTATGCGATTTTGCTGCTATACATTGGGACGTCAAAAGGGCTGAACATGGCTATGTTTACGACGTCATATATAAATATATATTCTATTGACCGCTGCAAAAAATACATATTCACATTGGAAATTTCTTCTAGTTTCATAATTTACTAATTGAACCACTGATTTAGAAGATAATTTAACCTTAATCAACTGCCGAAAATCTTATGGAAAACGTGTAGAATTATACAATATGTTGACGTCTTTTTTGACGTAGGGTGGGGTTAAATAATTAAAAATAAAAAAAAATCTAGTTTGTCAATTGTTCTAAAAATCTCACAATCACTATAAAGTATATTGTTAGAAATCAAATAAAAATTATTCCAAAATCGCTCGGTTTGTTTTTTGGTAATTTTGATTTGAAGCATTTTTTTCGAAAAAATCGAGAAAATAATAATTTCCGTTTTTCGCTAATATTTTCAGAATTTGGCGTTCGTCGTAATTATTGCATATGTAAATTCATATATCCTTTGAATGTGTACGTGGTGATATGTGTTTCGATTCTGTACATTCGGTATAACTTGACTGAGGTCGACAAATACGCGATTTTGCTGCTATAAATCGGGACGTCAAAAAGACCAAACATGGCCATGTTTATGGCGTCATAGGTAAAGAAGTGTTATATTTACCGCAGAAAAAAAGTATATTCAAATTGGAAATTACTTCTAGTTTCATTACATACCAAATATTCCTTTGATTTCGAAAATAATTTAAAAGGTATATTCCTCCTTAACTTAACAAGGTAATAGTTACAATATTTACCCAATAACTTGACAAGGTAATACTTACAACATTTACCATATAACTTGGCAAGGTCATAGTAACACCATTTACCCAATATCTTGACTAGGTAATAGTAACACTATTTAACCAATAACTTGACAAGGTAATGCTAACACTATTAACCATATAACTTGACAAGGTAATAGTAACACCATTTAACCCAATATCTTGAAATGATTATAGTAACAATATTTACCATATAACTTGATTAGGTCATAGTAACAACATTTACCCAATATCTTGACAAAGTAATAAAAACAACATTTACCATATAACTTTGCAAGGTCATACATGTAGTAACAACATTTACCCTATATCTTGACAAGGTCATAGTAACAACATTTACCCAATATCTTGACAAGGCAATAGAAACAACATTTACCATATATCTTGGCAAGGTCATACATGTAGTAACAACATTTACCCAATATCTTGACAAGGTGATGGTTACAATATTTACACAATACCTTGAAAAGGTAATAGTCACAACATTTACCCAATAACTTGACAGGGTCATAGTAACAACATTTACCCAATATCTTGACAAGGTAATAGTCACAACATTTACCCTTTACTTGACAAGGTCATAGTAACAATATTTACCCAATATCTTGACAAGGTAATAATCACAACATTTACCAAATATCTTGACAAGGTCATAGTAACAACATTTACCATATAACTTTGCAAGGTCATACATGTAGTAACAACATTTACCCTATATCTTGACAAGGTCCTGGTAACAACATTTACCCAATATCTTGACAAGGCAATAGAAACAACATTTACCATATAACTTGGCAAGGTCATACATGTAGTAGCAACATTTACCCTATATCATGACAAGGTAATGGATACAATATTTACACAATATCTTGAAAAGGTAATAGTCACAACATTTACCCAATAACTTGACAAGGTCATAGTAACAACATTTACCCAATATCTTGACAAGGTAATAGTCACAACATTTACCCTTTACTTGACAAGGTCATAGTAACAATATTTACCCAATATCTTGACAAGGTAATAATCACAACATTTACCAAATATCTTGACAAGGTCATAGTAACAATATTTACCCAATATCTTGACATGGTAATAGTAACACAATTTACACAATATCTTGACAAGGTCATAGAACAATATTTACCATATAACTTGACTAGGTCATAGTAACAACATTTACCCAATATCTTGACAAGGTAAATGTCACAACATTTACCCAATGTCTTGACAAGGTCATAGTAACAACATTTACCCAATCTCTTGACAAGGTTATAGAAACAATATTTACCCAATATCTTGACAAGGTAAATGTCACAACATTTACCCAGTGTCTTGACAAGGTCATAGTAACAATATTTACCCAATAACTTGACGAGGTAATAGTAACACCATTTACTTTATGACTTGACTAGGTCATAGTAACAACATTTACTTTATAACTTAACTAGGTAACAGAAACAACATTTACGCTATAACTTGACTAGGTAATAGTAACAACATTTACGCTATAACTTGACTAGGTCATAGTAACAACATTTACTTTATAACTTAACTAGGTAATAATAACAACATTTACTTTATAACTTGACTAGGTAGTAGTAACAACATTTACGCTATAACGTGTCTTGGTCATATTAACAACATTTACGCTATAACTTGACTAGGTCATAGTTACAACATTTACGCTATAACTTAACTAGGTAATAATAACAACATTTACTTTATAACTTGACTAGGTAGCAGTAACAACATTTACTTTATAACTTGACTAGGTAATAGTAACAACATTTACGCTATAACTTGACTAGGTCATAGTAACAACATTTACGCTATAACTTGACTAGGTCATAGTAACAACATTTACTTTATATCTTAACTAGGTAATAGTAACAACATTTACCATAAACCATAACATATGTCACCTTATCATAGAAGCATTAGTAATCTTTTGTAATATGATTTGTATGAATACAGATTCGTATTAACGTTTTGATATAAGAGAGGTAAACGTTACTGTACAATCATGGTTTTATCCGAAGAGTTATCGCTTGTCATTGAGTGTAAGTTGTTTCAGATTGGTATGAATCCATGGCAGTGGTTTTATTGGTACCAATTGCAGTTGTTGTTTTTAAAGCTTACCTATGAAAATGTTGGAATATGAAAGTGCAATCTTTGTGTCCAGTGTCGTACCTTGTACCAGCAAATTAAAAAAAGTATGAAGTGTACTAGTTGTTTTAATATGTACTAACATTCATACAATAAAAACGCAATATTAACAATGTCTTTATTTAGAGAGAGTAAACTCATTAAGTAATATATACAATATAAATATGATATTCAATGAGGCTCTCTGTTATCGTCCGAAAAATGCAAGACTTATCGAATACACTTGTCGCCCTATTACACCAATGGAACGATATAAACTGCTCTGATTTTCTGATTTATTCAGACAAAGTGGACTTGGAGTACTATTGCACAAGCATGTTATGATAATTCTCATCGTCGGATACCCACGGGTGTCAATTCTGATACTCTCCATCCATCACCCGAGGGACATTACGCTAACTCTGCGTCGTTTTATTTAAACAGAATAGAACAAAATACAGATAACGTTAACAACGTCTTACCAAAACAGCGTTTGCATGAAACTAGCGTTGCGATTGGATAGCGTTCCTTTCATAAAATCGTGATGGAACCAATCACATGGTTGCATTGCGGCTTGGTAGAAACGACGCAAAGCTAGTGTAATATCCCACGGGTGATACATGAAGAGTATCGGAATGGATAACGCGTGGGTATCCGACGATGGATAATTCTATGTGTTGATTATGTTTAATGTACTTTAATGTACTTAATGTATTTATACACATATATATCGTAAAACATCGCGTATGTATGTACACATATATGGTAAAAAAATGGCGTATGCATGAACATATATACGGTAAAACATGGCGTATTTATACACATATATATGATAAAACATGGCGTATGTATGTAAACATATATGGTTAAACATGGCGAATTTATACAAACACATTTGGTAAATCATGGCGTATATAAACACTTACAAATGTGGCAAAAAACATGGTATAAGTATACACAAAAATGTAGTTAAACATGGCGTATGTGTTCAAACAAATATGGTAAAACACGGCATATGCATACACACATATATGGTAAAACATGGCGTATTTATACACACATATATGGTAAAACATGGCGTATTTATATACATGTATATGATAAAACCTGGCGTATGTATGTACACATATATGGTAAAACATGGCGAATTTATACATATATATTTGGCAAAATATGGCATATTTATACACATATATGATAAAACATGGCATATGTATGTACACATATAAGGTTAAACATGGCGTATGTATGCACACATATATGGTAAAACATGGCGTATGTATACACACAAATAGGGTAACACAATACATATGATTACTTGTAATACAGAAAGGTGAAAAGACATTCAGCAGTAATATTCATAACATGTACATTAAGTCCGCGGACTGTTCAAAAAATAGATACAAAATAAAATGTTCCCTTATTTTCTTTGTGCCCCCTGTCCTGGTGTCATGTTAAGTAGCGACATGGACATGATTTATTAAAATGTTTATTGTTACACCTGATATTCATTAAAATAAACACATCAGCTCAGCTGAACTGTCACAGAATAGACAAATTATTTAGCCTAAATAGCCAAACAGCTAAATAGTTGAGAAGTAGGTAACGCTGTATATCTGTTGTGCATCCGTCATTAGCTATATATGCCCGGACAAAGGTTAGCTCAGTCGTAAGCACGTCTGACTGTCAATCCAAGGATTGTGAGATCGAATCCCCGCTCGGCCACAACCTCGTGATGTTTGATATACGACATTGCGTTTCTTTATCATAAGTCGCTCACCGCTGATTAAAGTGGAAAAGTTATCAGTTACTTGCGGAGATGGGGTGTGCTCAAGTAGTGATTAACCTTCCAGGGTCCCAGGAAACAGTGGTTAGGTTAACTGACCGTCTGTTATTCCTCGATGACATAAAATGACGTTAAATATTTAATCAATCAATTTAAAGCATTAGCTATTAGTTGTGGCCCTTATTCAATGGTCATTTTGAATTCGCTCTTTCCGGTACTCTGGGTTGTCTCAAAAATTGAAACCAAAAATAGTCTTCAGATCACACAGATTAAGATGGTTAGATTTATTCTAAACATGGAATGTCACATATACCTACCTACAGGCAGGCAGGCGGGCAGGGGGGCAAGCGGGCAGGGGGGCAGGAGGCAGGCAAGAAGCAGGCAGGCAGGCAGGCAGGCAGGCAGGCAGGCGGGCGGGCAGGTAGGTAGGACAGGCAAGCAAACAGGCAGGCAGACAGGCAGACAGGCAGGTAGGCAGGTAGGCAGGCAGGCAGGCAGGCAGGCAGGTAGGTAGGTAGGTAGGTAGGTAAGGCAGGCAAGCAGACAGGCAGTCAGGCAGGCAGGCAGGTAGGTTGGGCAAGCAGGTAGGCAGGCAGACAGGCAGGCAGGTCGGCATGAATGAGTGTGTAACTAGGGGTAATACCCTTTGAATTTTTAAAAAAACATAACATGAATTATACTAATGAACCATCGTCCAATGGTAACCATTTCGGTGAAATTGTAAATGTTCAGTGCCAATATATCTATATCAAGGTCATAGAAACATCAACCAGACTGTAACATGACAAGATCATAGAAACATCAGTCAATCAATAATTTGCCAAGCTCATAGACGCATCAGTCACCCTATAACATGACAAGATCATAGAAACATCAGTCACTCTGTAATTTGACAAGATCATAGAAACATCAGTCACTCTATAACGTGAAAAATATCATGGAACATCAGCTACACTATAACTTGACAAGATCATAGAAACATCAGTCACTCTATAACGTGAACAGATCATAGAAATAGCAGACACTCTATAACTTGACTCAAGATCATAAAACATCAGTTACCATATAACTTGACAATATCATAGAAATATCAGTCACCCTATAACGTGACAAGATCACAGAAACATCAGTCACCCTATAACACGACACAATATCATAGAAACGTCAGTCACTATATAACTTGATAAGATTAACGAAACATCAGACACTTATAACTTAACATATTCATTTATTGGTGATTTAACTTTGAATGAATTTGCAATTTTTGACAGGTAATAATACGAGGGAAGTAATCGTTACTTTAAATTACAATGTTTTATATAAAGAGTTATCACATGTCTCGTTGCACATTTCAGTGATTTTGTTTGCATGTGATTTAACACCAGTTTCAACACATTTCATGAGTAAGTGAGAGTAAGTGAGACGTATCAGTTTGATTTAGACTGCTATGAGCGTCATGTATAAGCGTCATGTATACAAGTCTGAAATTCAAAAATGTCCAAGTTGATTGAGGGCATCTATAGTATATTGACTGTTTCGAAATTTAAAAAAGTCATAAACACAATCTAATTATTTATTTCTTTGTGTTTATTGTATGAAGCATGTTCACCTAAAGTATTATACATGTAGTAGCATAGTTGATATCATTTACGAAAACGAAAAAAAAAAAGGTAAAAACATTGTAAAATATATATTGGTCCCTGTAATCTCGATATTGGTCATGTTATATCTATATTAGTCCCTGTAATCTTTATATTGATCCCTTTTATCTAACATTGGTCCCTGTGATCTCTGCATTGGTCCTTATAACATCTATAATGGTCCTCGTTATCTCTATATTGGTCTTGTTATCTCCATAAAGGTCACTGTTATCTCTATATTGGTCCCTGTAATCTCCATATTGGTCCATGTCATCTCTAAACTGGTTCATGCAATCTCTATATTGGTCTCTGTAATCTCTATATAGGACCGTGTAATCTCTATATTGGTCCCTGTAATCACTAGATTGGTTCCTTTATCTTTATATTGGTCCTTGTAATCTCTATAGTGGTCAATGTTATATCTATATTGGTCACTATAGTCTCTATATTGGTCCCTGTTATCTCTATATTGGTCCCTGTAATATACGAATTGGTCCATGGTATCTCTGTATTGGTCCCTGTTATCTCTATAATGGTAGCTTTAATATCTATGTTGGTCCCCGCAATCTCCATATTGGTCCATGTAAACTCTATAATGGTACCTCTAATGTCTATGTTGGTCCCCGCAATCTCCATATTGGTCCATGTAATCTCTATAATGGTACCTTTAATATCTATGTTGGTCCCCGCAATCTCCATATTGGTCCTTGTAATCTCTACAGTTGTTCATTTAATCTCAATATTGGTCCCTGTTATATCTATATTGGTCCATGTTATATCTATTTTAATCCCTGCAATCTCTATATTGGTCCCTGTTATCTCTATAATGGACTCTTTAATCTTTATACTGATATTGGTCACTGTTATCACTATATTGGTCCCTGTAATATTTATATTGGTCCATGCAATCTCTATATTGGTCCCTGTAATCTCTTTAGAGGTCCATGTAATCTCTATAGTGGTCACGGTAATCTTTATATTAATCCATGCAATCTCTATATTGGTCCCTGTAATCTCTTTAGAGGTCCATGTAATCTCTATAGTGGTCACGGTAATCTTTATATTAATCCATGTCATCTCTATATTGGTCCCTGTAATATCTTTAGTGGTCGGTGTTATCTGAATATCGGTCCCTGTTATCTCTAAAATGGTCCCTGTTATCTCTATATTGGTCCCTGTTATCTCTATTGTGGTCCCTGTAATCTCTATATTGTTCCCTGTTATCTTTATATTGCTTACTGTTATCACTATATTGGTCCCTGTAATGTTTATCTTGGTCCATGCAATCTCTATATTGGTCCCTGTAATCTCTTTAGTGGTCCATGTTATCTCTATATTGATCCCTGGTATCTATATAGTGGTCCCTGTAATCTCTATATTGTTCATTATTATCTCTTTATTGGTCCCTGTAATCTCTACTTTGGTCACTTTTATCTCTATATTGGTCCATGTAATCCCTACATTGGTCCCTGTTATTTCTATATTGGTCCATAGCTTATCTATATTGTCCTTGTATTCTCTATATACGTCACTTTTATATCCATATTTGTCCCTGTTATCTCTAGTTTGGTCCCTGTAATATCTATATTGGTCAATGTATTATCTATATTGGTCCCTGTTATCTCTTAAATTTCCATGTAATCTCTATACACGCCACTGTTATCTTTATATTGGACCATGTAATCTCCAAAGTGGTTTATGTAATCACTATATTGGTCCCTGTAATCTCTATATTGGTCAATGAACTATCTATATTGGTCCCAGTTATCTCTAATTTGTCCATGTTATCTCTATACACGTCCATGTTATCTCTAAATTTTCCATGTTATCTCCATATGGGTCACTGTAATCACTATATTGATTCATGTTATCTCATATATTGTCCAGGTTAACTATAAATTTGTCCCTGTTATCGCTATATTGGTCCATGTTATTTCTATATTAGTCCCTGTTATCTCTATATTGGTCCCTGTAAACTCTATATTGGTCATTGTAATCTTTATATTTGTCTCTGTAATCACTATATTGATCCATGTAATCTCTAAATTGCCAATGTAATCTCTATATGCGTTCCAGTTATCTGTATATTGGTCCATGTTATATCAATATTGGTCTCTGTTATCTCTATATTGGTCCTTGTAATCGCTAAAGTGGACCATGTAATCTCTACATAGGTCCCTGTTTTCTCTATATTGGTCCATCTTACCTATATATTAGTCCCTGTAATCTCTATATTTGTCCCTGTAATCATTATACTGATCCATGTTTACTCTGTTTTGGTAAATGTAATCTCTTTATACGTCCCTGTAATCTCTATATTAGTTTATGTTATCTCTTTATTGGTCCCTGTACTCTCAATATTGGTCACTCTTTTATCTATATTGGTCCATTGTATCTCTATTTTAATACCTGCAATTTCTATATTGGTCCCTGTAATATCTATACTGGTCCAAGTTCTTTCTATATTGGTCCCTGTAATTTCTATAATGGTAGCTGTAATATTTACAGTGGTCCATGTAATCTCTATATTGGTCCCTGTTATCTCTAGACTGGTCCGTGTAATCTCTATATTGGTCCATGGGATCTCTATGTTGGTCTCTGTAATCTCTATATTGGTCTCTAAAATCTCTGAAGTGGTCCCTGTAATATCTATATTGGTCCCTATAATATCTATAGAGGTCCATGTAATCTCTATAATGGTCCGTACAATCCCTTTATTGGTCCCTGTAATCTTTATAATGGTCCATGTAATCTCTATATTGTTCAATGTTGTCTTAATATTGATCCCTGTAATCTCTATATTGGTCATTGTCATCTCTATATTGGTCCTTGTTATCTCTATATTGGTCCCTGTTATCTCTACTTTGGTCCCTGTTAACTATATATGTTTCCATGTTGTCTCTACATTGGTCCCTGTAATCTCTATATTGGTCCGTGATATCTCTTTATTGTCCATGTAGCTTCTTTATACGTGCCTGTCATATACATATATATATATATATATATATATATATATTGGTTTCTGTAATCTTTACTTAAGTCCCCTTTATCTCTATTTTGGTCCATGAATACTCTATTTTGGTCCCGGTAATCTCTATATTGGCCCCTGTTATCTCTAAATTGTACATGCAATCTCTATATACGTCCCTGTTATCTTTATATTGGTTCCTGTAACCTGTAATCTCTATATTAATCCCTGTAACCTCTATATTGGTCTCTGTAATCACTTTATTGATCCATGTTCTCTCTATATTGATCCCTGTTATCTCTATTTTGGTCCCTGTTATATCTATATCAATCCCTGTAATATATATATTGGTCCCTGTTATCTCGGTATCGGTCCATGTAGTCAATATATTGATTCATGTTATCTCTCTATTGTCAATGTAATCTCTAAATATGTTCCTGTTATCTCTATATTGGTCATTGTAATCTATTCTTTGGTCTTTTTTTTCTCTATATTGATCCACGCTATCTCTAAATTGGTCTCTGTACTCTCTATGTTTGTCCCTGTTATGTCTATATTGGTCCATTGTATCTCTATAGTGTTCCCTGTAATCTCTATATTGGTCCGGGTAATATCAATATTGGTCCATGCTATCTCTATATTGGTCCCTGTATTCTCTATATCGGTCTCTGTAGTATCTATAGTGATCCATATAATCCCTATATTTGTCCCTGTTATATCTGTATTGGTCCATGTTATCTTTATATTGGTCCCTGTATTCTCTATATTTGGTCCCTGAAATCTCTAGATTGATCCAGGTTATCTCTGTATTTGTCCATGTTATCTCTATAATGGTCCATGTTATCTCGATATTGGTCCCTGTTATATCTATATTGGTCTCTGTTATCTCTATATTAATCCCTGTAATCTCTATATTGGACTTTGGTATCTCTATATTGATCCATATTATCTCGATATTGGTCCCTGTAATCTCTATATTGGTCTCTGTTATCTCTATATTGGTACATATTATCTTTATATTGGTCAATATTATCTCTATATTGGTCCCTGATATCTCTATATTGGTCACTGTAATCTCTATATTGGTCCCTGAAATCTCTATATCGATCCATGTTATCTCTAAATAATATCCATGTTATCTCTATATTGGTCCATGTTATCTCGATATTGGTCCCTGACATCTCTATATTGGTCTCAGTTATCTCTATATTAATCCCTGTAATCTCTATATTAGTCTATGTTATCTCTATATTGATCCATGTTATTTCGATATTGGTCCCTGTTATCTCTATATTGGTCTCTGTTTTCTCTATATTGATCCATGTTATTTCGATATTGGTCCCTGTTATCTCTATATTGGTCTCTGTTATCTCTATATTAATCCCTGTAATCTCTATGTTGGTCCATGTTGTCTCTATATTGGCTCATGTTATCTCTATATGGGTCGATGTTATCTCTATATTGGTTCCTGTAATCTCTATATTGGTCCCTGTAGTCACTATATTGATTCATGTCATCTCTGTATTGGTACATGCAATCTCTATATACGTCCCTGTAATCTCTATATTAGTCACTGTACTCTCGATATTGATCCCTGTTCTCTTTATATTGGTCCATTGTATCCTATATTGGTCCCTGTAATTTCTATATGTGTCGCTGTAACATCTATAGTGGTCCGTATAATCTCTAAATGATCCATGGTATCTCTATATTGGTCTATTTTATCTTTTTACTTGTCCCTGTATTCTCTATAATGTTCCCTGTAATATCTATATTAGTCCATGTTCTCTCTATATTGGTCCATGTTATCTCTATATTAGTTCCTCTACTCTCTATATTGGTCCCTGTTATCTCTATAATGGTCCATTGTATCTATATATTGTTCCCTGTAATCTCTATATTGGTCCATGTTATTTCTATATTGGTCGCTGTAATATCTATAGTGATCCATGTTATCTCTATATTTGTCCCTGTTATCTCAGTTTTGGTCCATATTATCTCTATATTGGTCCCTGTAATCTCTATATTGATCCATATAATCTCTATATTGATCCATGTTATCTCTATATTGGTACATATTATCTTTATATTGATCCATGTTATCTGTATATTGATCCATGTTATCTTTATGTTGGTACCTTTTATATCTTTATTGGTCAATGTTATCTCTATATTGGTCGATGGTATCTCTATATTGGTCACTGTAATCTCTATACTGGTCTCTGTAGTCACTATATTGATCCAGGTTATCTCTGTATTGGTACATGCAATCTCTATAGCGGTCCATGTTATCTCTATATTCGTCCCTGTAATCTCTATATTGGTACCTGTTCTCTTGATATTGGTCCTTGTTATCTCTATATTGGTCCATGTTATCTTTATATTAATCCCTGTAATCTCTATATTGGTTGCAGTAAAATCTATATTGGTTCATGTAATCTCTATATTGATCCATTATATCTCTATATTGGTCCATTGTGTCTCTATGTTGGTCCCTATATTTTCTATATTGTTCCCTGTTATCTGTATATTGTCGAGATTATCTCTATACTGGTCCCTGTTATCTCTATATTGATCCATTGTATACTTGCTATCTCTATATTGGTTCGTGTAATCTCTATATTTGTCAATCTTATCTCTCTATTGGTCCCTGTATTCTCTTTGTTGTTCTCTGTTATCTCTATATTGGTCCATGTTATCTATATTGGTCCATTGTATCTCTATATTGGTCCATTTTATCTCTATATTGATCCATGTTATCTCTATGTTGGTCCCTGTTATCGCTATATTGGTCCCTGTAATCTCTATATTGGTCCCTGTAGTCACTTTATTGATCCATGTCATCTCTGTATTGATACATGTAATCTCTATAGTGGTCCATGTTATCTCTATATTAGTCCCTGTACTCTCGATATTGGTCCATTTTATCTCTATATTGGTCCATTGTATCCCTTTATATGTCCCTGTAATTTCTATATTGGTCCATTCAATATCTATATTTGTCCATGTTATATCTATATTGGTCCCTGTAATCTCTATATTGGTCACTGTGTTATCTATAGTGGTCCATATAATCTCTATATTGATCCATGGTATCTCTATATTGGTCCATTTTATCTCTTTATTGGTCCCTGTATTCTATATAGTGTTCCTTGTAATCTCTATATTGGTTCATGTTCTCTCTATACTGGTCCATGTTATCTCTAAATTGGCCCCTGTGCTCTCTACATTAGTCCCTGTTATCTCTATATTGGTCCATTGTATCTCTTTATATGTCCCTGTAATTTCTATATTGGACCATTAAATATCTATATTTGTCCATGTTATATCTATATTGGTCCCTGTAATCTCTATTTTGGTCGCTGTGTTATCTATAGTGGTCCATATAATATCTATATTGATCCATGGTATCTCTATATTGGTCCATTTTATCTCTTTATTGGTCCCTGTATTCTATATAGTGTTCCTTGTAATCTCTATATTGGTTCATGTTCTCTCTATACTGGTCCATGTTATCTCTAAATTGGCCCCTGTGCTCTCTATATTAGTCCCTATTATCTCTATATTGGTCCATTGTATCTCTATAGTGTTCCCTGCAATCTCTATATTGGTCCAGGTTATATCTATATTTGTCAATGTTATCTTTGTATTGGTCCCTGTAATCTCTATATTGGTCGCTGTTATATCTATAGTGATCCATGTAATCTCTATATTTGTCCTTGTTATCTCTATATTAGTCCATGTTATCTCTATATTGGTCCCTTTAATCTCTATATTGATCCATGTTATCTATATATTGGTCCATGTTATCTCAATATTGGTCCCTGTTATCTTTATATTGGTCTCTGTTCTCTCTATATTGATCCATGTCATATCTATGTTGGTCCCTTTTATGTCTATATTGATCTATGCTATCTCTATATTGGTCGATGTTACCTCTATATTGGTCTTTGTAACTTCTATATCGGTCTCTATAGTCATTAAATTGATCCATGTTATCTCTGTATTGGTACATGTAATATCTATAGTGATCCCTGTTATCTCTATATTGGTCCATGTTATCTTCATATTTGTCCCAGTAATCTCTATATTGGTCGCTGTAATATCTATAGTGGTCCAAGTAATCTCTTTTTTGATCCATGGTATCTCTATATTGGTCCATTTTATCTCTATATTTGTCCCAGTATTCTCTATAGTGTTCCCTGTAATCTCTATATTGGTCCATTTTATCTCTATGGTGGTCCCTGTAACCTCTATATTGGTCCACTGTATCTCTATAGTTGTCCTTGTTATCTTTATATTGTTCCCTGTTATCACTTTATTGGTCAATGTTATCTATATTGGTCCATGGTATCTTTGTATTGGTCCCTGTAATCTCTACATTGGTCCGTATTATCTCTATATTGGTCCCTTTAATCTCTATATTTGTCCCTGTAATCTCTATATTGTACCTAAAATTTCTATATTAGTCCCTGGAATCTCTATATTGGGCCCTTTAATCTCTATATTTGTCCCTGTAATATCTATATTGATCCCTTTAATCTCTATATTGGTCCCTTTAATGTCTATATTAGTCCCTGAAATCTCTATATGGGTCCCTGTAATTTCTATATTGGCCCATGGTCTCTTTATATTGGTCCCGGTAATCTCTATATTGGTCTCTGTAATGTCTATAATTGTCCCTGTAATCTCTATTTTTGTCCTTGTTATCTCTATATTGGTCCCGTTAATCTCTATATTGATCCCTGTAATCTCTGCTTTTATATCTGTAATATCTATATTGGTTCCTGTAATCTCTATATTTATCCCTGTTATCTCTATATTGGTGTCTGTTATTTCTACATTGGTCCCTGTAATCTCTATTTTGGTCCCTATAATCTCTATATTGGTACCTCTAATCTCTATATTGGTCCCTCTAATTTCTATATTGATCTCTGTAATCTCTGTTGAGTAACTTTCACATATTTATGATACTTGGAAGTCTCACTTTCCATCATATCGTCCTATTAGTGCAAACATGTCGCTTATGTCTTCTTATTTCGTTTACACGTGGCCCCTTGATACGTTTATGGTACGAGGTATAACTGTACCGATTTGCCTAATTATTTCGACCAAGTGAGCTTAAAACCTATAAGTAGACATATCTAGTATTGCACATGATAATTCTATATATAGATTACATGTATCATGTGTTTTTGTGGTGGCAGTAACATTTAAATGTTACGTCTCTTTTTTTGACATATATCTTGTCCTATATAAAATGTCTTTTTACAGTATAATTATGCTATAATATTACCGTTACCGTGGCAAAGAGGAACACAATTGTGTAGTGAGAACTAAGATGTGTTACATTTAAAAGTAACAGTTTAACACGACTGTTTATTAACAGACTCGACAACACATACTCTGATTTTATTATGTTCATGGTTGCGTTATGTGCTTAGTTTTAGACCGAGCTCGGCTCGAACCTGCGACTTCCGCGGAAATGGTAATTAAACCATTAGGCGACAGAGCCTTATACCATTATAGACACAAATGTGGTTATTCTAAAAGCTTATTGTTCGGCAATAGCAAAGTGGTGTAGAGTATTTTGCACCTTTTAAAGGAATAATTTTATTACAAAGTATTTATGTATTGTAAACCTATTAAATATGAAGTTATACGGTGTTATGACAGACAGGCAGGCAGATAGACAAAATAGTTTATTTAAGTGTCATATTGATATGTACAACAACTTCATTTATAAAATATCAATATCCGGTCGAATCCGACCCATAAGACAACGTTAACACATTAAAAGATATATTAAAACATTCTACTTGCAGATAAAAGTATGTTGTGTGTCGCTATCAACAATACTTCATTCTTACATTATCGATGATCACGTGATGCATGTAGGTATGATAGCAGGGTCGACAATGGGGTTTGTATACCTGGCAGTCTTTTAAGTCACGCCCCCAGTAGAACCATACTATATGTACGATTACGAATTGCAAGCGGGTGAACGTCTAGGAAGACCATATTTGTACGAACATAAAAAGTATGCGGCACGTCCCTACGTCCGAGGACAGAGCCACGCGTCGTGAAAAATTAATGACTGTATTCATGCTGTTTTGGTGACTGTGTCTGTTGAATGCTACACCACAGTTGGACATAAAATTCTTCATGTATCACCGAATCGTCGTTTACCGTGATCATTCATTTGATAAAAATATTTGTGAGATATCAGTATTCACAAAACGTGTTTTATTCAGTACAGTATCAGTCATTGTAATGTGTACTATTACATAACAGCAAACTGTCTAAATAGCATAGTCATACTGATAAACATTTGACGTATGTATATAAAAGATGTACTGATATTTTTCTTTCAGTTTACAGTACGTGCAGAACAGTCAGTCAGAGTGGGTCAAGATGTTCGTCTAGTTGATATGACATTGACTGAACCGACATTACTAAGTACATACATTCGCTTTTTAAAAAAAATTCTAATATATATATATAAATGTATGTTAGACATTTCGAATAGTGGTAGCATGACAGCTAATTGATGGAAACTACTTTACCAGCTTTATGAATTAAATGGATCATTTTTAAGAAAGACAGTATGGTATTAATTGATTGAATAACTAAATGTATGCATTCAATGTCAGAATCTGGGTTAAAACTTCTTCAGTTGCACTTAGTTTAATATCATTTATTTTACTTCGGTTTTGAAACGAGTTATTACAATTAACAATTAATCAGTTGCAGTTGTATTGTCAATACTGATACAAGACCATGATGCACCACGCCAGCATCAACAATTCTACAGGGGATTTTGTATTGTTCATAATGATAACGGACTTTATGCCGACTGAAGTGTCAGGAGGATACTAAATTCTAACGTCTTAATTATTGGCATAACATTATAAATTGACGATAAAACAATACACGTGATTGCTTAAAATATACATGAATAAAAATGTAGGAGGGCAATCAACAGTATTATCCCTGACATGTGCACCAAGTACCAGGGATTGCACAGAAAAAGAGAAAAATGTCTCCCTTATTAGTCCCCGCCGGCGCCAGGGCGTCCGGAAAGTGTACTAAAAAGTAGCCAAGCTACATTTGTGAATCTTAGAATCCAGATTTCAAACTAGAAGTACATGTACGTTAACAAAGTTATGCAATATGCAGACCTTAATATCAAGATAAAACATGTTCATTATACCGAGCGACGTCCAACCGAGACAATGATGCGCAAATTATTTATTGTATTTATCATATTTCCGAATCAAACAAAATGTCGGGTTCAAAACATAAGCTGTTGTTATGGTCCCTGGCTGTTGATAAAACCCCGGTGCAGATTTAAGATTTAGATGGTGGTAGACTGAGACCCCAATAACGATAAGTCGTGATAGTTTAACCCTTTACTACATAGATACACGTTTTCCCGCACCAATCACAGAAGGCCTTTGAAAACAGTGCAGGAAGAGTTCAGATTGCTCGTAACAAGCAATCTGAACACTTCCTGCACTGTTTTCCACTCTGTAAGTTAATATAAATATAATTCACCCAATAATTCAAAAGCCTTCTATATTAGTTGTCCTAAGGTGTCTATATTAGAGGTGTCCAAAGGCGTCTGTATGAAGTAAAGGGTTAAGACCAACAGATTATTATCTTCAGCTCTAAACAGGCAACATCTGTTTTTGATATTATGTAATATCAATGGTTCATATCAATAAACCTGAGTTAAAAACTAATGAATATTCATAGTATGCTTTACTGACGAAGTATGGCTGTTATAAAAAGCTGCCTAATATTTCAAATATTTAATTTTCAATAATATTTAAGTATACAATAACCGCAGCGTGGTCTAGTGGTAGAGCGTCCGCCTCGCATGTGGGTTCAATCCCCGGCCGGGTCATACCAAAGATTTTAAAAATGGTACTAGAAGCTTCCTCGCTTGACGCTCAGCATTTAGAGGAGAGTTCTAGGTCTGACTGGCCCGGTGTCAGTATAAGGTGACTAGGTGGGGTATCATACCATGTGTCTGAGCATGATACTCCAGTGTGACAGCGCTTAAATACTGTCTCAAGTAGACACCGTCGCGATATGACTGAAAAATTGTTGAAAGCGACGCTAAACACCATACAACAACAACAACATAAGTAAACAAAATTGCTAAAATTTCAAATTAATTCATTGACACTGACCATACTATGTTTCTATCTCAATAATAGTTTTCTTGATGATAAGGTTTAAGGAAAAGTTACCGGTTACAAACAGCGTCCTGCTTAATCGATGTAGGACGACCTCGGAATAAGTCCTTACGCATGTAACTAGCAATGCTTTTAACGTATAAATGGTTTAATTTATGAAATTTCTGTAAAATGTTTTAACAAACGTTCAGATATCTTTAATTTTATAAAACTGTAGTTTAAAACATTGCCATCAAATGGTAATAAATATACTGGTAAGATGTTATAACAAATAGCAATAGATATATCAGTAAGATATTATAACAAATAGTAATAAGTATATAAGTAAATTATTATAACAAGTGGGAATAGATATATAAGTGAGATATTATAACAAATGGTAATAAATATATATGTTAGATATTATAACAAATGGTAATAGATGTATAAGTAAGATAGTATAACAACTGGTAATACATATATAAGTAAGATATTATAACAAACGATCATAAATATATAAGTAAGATATCATAACAAATGATAATAGAAACATAAGAAAGATATTATAACAAATAGCAATAGATATATCAGTAAGATATTAAAACAAATGGTAATAAATATATCAGTTAGATATTTAAACAAATGGCAATAAATATACAAGTAAGATATAATAACATATGATAATAGATGTGTTAGTTAAATATTTTAACAAAAGATAATAGATATATAAGTAAGCTATTGTAACAAATGGTAATAGATATATAAGTAAGATATTATAACTAATGGTAATGGATACCTAAGTAAAATTTATAACAATTGGTAATAAATATACAAGTAAGATATTATAACAAACGGTAATATAAGTAAGTAAGTAAGTAAGTAAGTAAGTAAGTAAGTAAGTAAGTAAGTAAGTAAGTAAGTAAGTAAGTAAGTAAGTAAGTAAGTAAGTAAGTAAGTAAGTAAGTAAGTAAGTAAGTAAGTAAGTAAGTAAGTAAGTAAGTAAGTAAGTAAGTAAGTAAGTAAGTAAGTAAGTAAGTAAGTAAGTAAGTAAGTAAGTAAGTAAGTAAGTAAGGAAGGAAGGAAGGAAGTAAGTAAGTACGTAAGTACGTAAGTACGTAAGTACGTAAGTACGTAAGTAAGTAAGTAAGTAAGTATTTTATTATAGTGACATGTGCATACGATATATATTACAAATAGTTATATACAAAAGAAATACAACCAACCGGCCAATTGGACCTATAAGTCACCTAAACTATTAGGTATAAACTGTATAAGTAAGATATTATAAAAAATGGTAATAGATATATAAATAAGATATTATAACAAATGGTAATATATGTATAAATAAGATATCATAACAAATTGTAATAGATATATAAATAAGATATTATAACAAATTTATAACAAATGGTAATATATACGTAAGTAAGATATTATAACAAATGGTAATAGATATATATAAGTAAGATATTATAACAAATGGTAATAGATATGAAAGTAAGACATTATGACGAATCGTAATAGATATATAAGTAAGATATCATAACAAATAGTAATAGATACCTAAGTAAGATAAAACAAATGGTAATAGATACTTAAGTCAGAAATTATAACAAATGACGATAGATGAATAAGTAAGATATTAATACAAATGGTAATAGATGTGTAAGTAAGATATTATAACAAATGGTAATAATTGTATAAGTAAGATATCATAACAAATGGTAATATATATACAATATATATATAAGTAAGATATCATAACAAATGGTTATAGATATACAAGAAAGATATCATAACAAATGGTGTTAAAGGACGATATGGAAAGTAACCTAAATATGAAAATGGCGCTCTCTTCTTAGACTTGCTTTTGTTCGTTTGGAATTCAAGACGCCTGACTTTGTCAAAAGTTTATGCAAGATTGGTTGAGCAGATTGACTCGAGTAGAGCAAGTCTGTTATTGATTTACCGATTTGTTTCAAATTTGAATTTTCAACACTTTTCAAATTGTTCAAATTTAAACAATATGTAGAATACGCGTTTCAAAATTATGAGTATCAACAAAGAAATTATCTAGTAAAACAAGCAGGTGAACTAAAACCTCAGGTTATACCAGTAAATGGAAGACAACATGTTGTGTAGAATGTATTAGAGGACGAATTTCAATTTGTTTTCGTATGTGACATGTAAACTGATTTGATATTATATTCCATGTGTTATTAATTAAGGAATTCAAATATGATCAAGTTTGTGGAATAATTATTATCTAAAAACGAGTGTGCTATCCATGATTTAAGGATAATTATTAACTAAGCTTTTTTGGTTAGATCCGAAAGATAATATGATAATAACAAATTAAACTATAGTGACAAGTATATACATGTATGCCGCTTTTTAATGTAAAAAGAAGAGAGTAAAAGAAGTATATATAACAAGGTAATGTTCTTTTTTTTTCCGAAAGATCTTTTTTTTTTACGAATATATTTATTATTTAGATTTTGAAATATATACATTATAGTTTTATTTTTGTTGGTATATTGGATATATATCTATATACTTGTACGTCGGATATGTATTTAGATTTAATACATTTTAAATCACTTAAAATGTATACAATCCGTTGAGTTTTATGTAACAATCTTCGTTTGCTGTCAAATGTCCTCATGCGTCCAGGTACTTTTGGGAATATGAAATACACGTATTCATACAAAGTTCTTCCTAAATCTGTTCTATTTTCTAATCAGATAATTGCAAAGCATGTTTTATTTTGATATATATATAAACCAATCGTCTATGTTAAATTGTTAACATAAAGTGTAGTCATGGTTCACTTCGCGCGTATGAATACGAGATTCTTCTTCTCAACAACTGGTCAGTCAAAATTGATCACATTTGATACCAATCATCCCCATACGTATAGGTTACAAATGTATACTAATCAAGAGAATTGGACACATAGGGTGCACAATAATTGAGTTAAAACGAGAAGAATAAATATTTCATATCCTCTAGCATAGTTAATGGTCGCCCCACCCCGAGTCATAACGCATGTTGCATGCCTTCTGATAACACGCATTCGGCAATTCGCGAATAAACCTGGGACACACATGCTCTCGTAATTGATAAACTGACCTTCCAGTGACGCTTTAAGTGTGTGGAGTATGTAACCAATCAGGATAATACACCTATAATATAGACATTTATATAACAGGGCTCTACCGACTAGAGTGTCTAACAACAGCTAGAGTGTACTATCTGTTGTTCAAGTCCCCACATATGTAATACTCTCTATATGTTGTTAGAACAAATTTATGTGCAGTATTAGCTTACATGAGTGGTCTGCTCCAGGTGTTGTTACAGCCCTATGTAAGTAATATTCTCTTGTTGTTGTTGTTACAACCCAATGTATGTAATATTCTCTAGTTGTTGTTGTTACAACCCAATGTATGTAATATTCTCTAGTTGTTGTTACAATCCTATGTATGTAATATTCTCTTGTTGTTGTTACAATCCTATGTATGTAATATTCTCTTGTTGTTGTTACAATCCTATGTATGTAATATTCTCTTGTTGTTGTAACAACCCTATGTAAGTAATACTCTCTTGTTGTTGTTGTTACAACCCAATGTATGTAATATTCTCTAGTTGTTGTTGTTACAACCCAATGTATGTAATATTCTCTAGTTGTTGTTACAATCCAATGTATGTAATATTCTCTTGTTGTTGTTACAATCCTATGTATGTAATATTCTCTTGTTGTTGTTACAATCCTATGTATGTAATATTCTCTTGTTGTTGTAACAACCCTATGTAAGTAATACTCTCTTGTTGTTGTTGTTACAACCCAATGTATGTAATATTCTCTAGTTGTTGTTACAATCCTATGTATGTAATATTCTCTTGTTGTTGTTACAATCCTATGTATGTAATATTCTCTTGTTGTTGTTACAACCCTATGTATGTAATATTCTCTAGTTGTCGTTACAACCCAATGTATGTAATATTCTCTAGTTGTTGTTACAACCCTATGTATGTAATATTCTCAAGTTGTTGTTACAACCCTATGTATGTAATATTCTCAAGTTGTTGTTACAACCCTATGTATGTAATATTCTCAAGTTGTTGTTACAACCCTATGTATGTAATATTCTCTAGTTGTTGTTACAACCCTATGTATGTAATATTATCAAGTTGTTGTAACAACCCTATGTATGTAATATTCTCTAGTTGTTGTTACAACCCTATGTATGTAATATTCTCTTGTTGTTGTTACAACCCTATGTATGTAATATTCTCTAGTTGTTGTTGTTACAACCCAATGTATGTAATATTCTCTAGCTGTTGTAACAACCCTATGTATGTAATATTCTCTTGTTGTTGTTACAACCCAATGTATGTAATATTCTCTAGTTGTTGTAACAACCCTATGTATGTAATATTCTCTTGTTGTTGTTACAACCCTATGTATGTAACATTCTCTTGTTGTTGTTACAACCCTATGTATGTAATATTCTCTAGTTGTTGTTACAACCCTATGTAATATTCTCTAGTTGTTGTTACAACCCTATGTATGTAATATTCTCTAGTTGTTGTTACAACCCTATGTATGTAATATTCTCTTGTTGTTGTTACAACCCTATGTATGTAATATTCTCTAGTTGTTGTTACAACACTATGTATGTAATATTCTCAAGTTGTTACTAGAGCCCCTATATGTTTTATAGTCTTTAGCTACAGCCTCCATATGTGTACTATTATATAATTATTGTTACAGCCCCAGTATGAATAATCTGCTCCAGTTGTTGTTAATAACTATTATTTGAAACAGTTTTTAGAGATTGCTAGAGCCGAGGTGTTGTTTGGGTAGTTAATCTAGCTGTTGTTTGGGTAGTTGATCTAGCTGTTGTTTGAGTAGTTGATATAGCTGTTGTTGGAGTAGTTGATCTAGCTGTTGTTTGAGTAGCTGATTTAACTGTTTAGCAGTTGCTCTAGCTGTTGTTTGAGTATTTGATTTTGCTAATGTTTGAGTAGCTGCTGTAGCTGTTATTTCAGTAGTTGCTCTTGCTGTTGTTTGAGTAGTTGCTCTAGCTGTTATTGGAGTAGATGCTCTAGCTGTTATTGGAGTAGATATTCTAGCTGTTATTGGAGTAGTTGCTCTAGCTGTTGTTTGAGTAGTTGCTCTAGCTAGTGTTTGAATAGTTGTTCTAGCTGTTGTTTGAGTAGTTGCTCTAGCTATTGTTTGAATAGTTGCTCTAGCTGTTGTTTGAGTATTTGCTCTAGCTATTGTTTGAATAGTTGCTCTAGCTGTTGTTTGAATAGTTGCTCTAGCTGTTGTTTGAGTAGTTGCTCTAGCTGTTGTTGAGTAGTTGCTCTAGCTGTTGTTTGAATAGTTGCTCTAGCTGTTGTTTGAGTACTTGCTGCTCTAGCTGTTGTTTGAGTAGTTGTTCTAGCTGTTGTTTGAGTAGTTGCTCTAGCTATTGTTTAAATAGTTGCTATAGCTGTTGTTTGAGTAGTTGCTCTAGCTGTTGTTTGAGTAGTAATTCGAACTGTTGTTTGAGAATTATTTTTTGCTTTGTTTGAGTAGCTGCTTTAGCTGTTATTGGAGTAGTTGCTCTAGCTGTTGTTTGAGTAGTTGCTCTAGCTGTTGTTTGAGTAGTTGCTCTAGCTATTGTTTGAATAGTTGCTCTAGCTGTTGTTTGAGTAGTTGTTCTAGCTGTTGTTTGAGTATTTGATTTTGCTGTTGTTTGAGTAGCTGCTCTATCTGTTATTTAAGTAGTTGCTCTAACTGTTGTTTGAGTAGATACTCTAGCTGTTATTGGAGAAGTTGCTCTAGCTGTTGTTTGAGTAGTTGCTATAGCTGTTGTTTGAGTAGGTACTCTAGCTGTTATCGGAGACCCACTGTACGTATGTGGTGTCGGAGCACGTGTGATAATGCTATTTAGCAAAAAGGGATATAGGTCTTACAACACAGTTGATTTTTGCTCTCTGTTCTATAGTAAATAAAGTATAAGATTTCAACGCTAAATATAAATACAAACAGAAAGGTTTTAAAGTGTTATTTTCCACAGCAAAAATGTATTAGGTGAACAATATTTCACTGAAATCTAAAGTGTTTTTTTTTTCTATTATCATTTCTAACATATTATATTAAAGTGTTACCGGGGCTAATGTAACTAGAACTGGAATGTATGTTAAATAAAGGCGACCTTAGGGTTCCTTATATAGGACAAATACTGAATACTGCCCTTCTTGTAGCCCCTTTTACTTATTTTGTAAAGAAAATTGACGCATAACTGGATTAGATAAAATACCCCCTCCCAACGCCCCCAACTTTGTCCGATAACAATTATTGTTAACAAATTATGAAATTTACGTCCCGGTGCATACTGAATGTTAACCCAGCCAAATATACCTTAATAAAATACATCTTGAGTTTGCGTCCTTGTTTATGCATTTTAACTGTATGTACTGGTTACCTGTCCGTGGAGTCTTGTATGAAATAATATATATATCACCTCATGTTTGCGCGTAATTCTATGAACTGGGCGAAATAAAATATATGTGTTTGTACTGATTTAATTATATCACACCTCTCCGTATATAAAAATAATCATAAACTAAAACTTTGTAATATTTTACAGTAGGTTTATCAGTCTGTCTACATTATATTATATATAGAAAATTGTTCATATTCTTATATTGTTGTTTTGTTGTTGTTTTCTTTTCTTTTTGTCCTCTGCTGAAGGCGTAAAGCCGAAAGCTAGCTAAGGATATCTAGTTATAAGTTTTAGCACTGTAAAATGGCAATTGTGTTTACTGTATATATATATATATATATACTACACGATTGTAAAACTGCTTTAAACTCAACTGTATTATACAGCTCGATTATGCTAAAGCATTAATAGATAACAAACTCCTCTTAAACTATACAACCTGCAAGGACGGAATCAACCATTATCATCTTTAATAGAGAGACTGAAATTTGTTTCGTATTTCGATATATTCACCTTGAAACAAACCAGATCTCCAACATTATTTACCTTAAATATTGAGAGATATACCGAAAGACAAAAAACGACAAATACCAAACCTCTGTCTGCTTCATTACTTTGAACCGTTAACGAGACGGCAACAATGACATGATATCATTGATCATTGAAGTCCAGACTTACCGATCCGTATCTAATTATACATATCTTTCAAAATTTTCATTGAACATTCTGTTTATTGAGATGTCATACCCAAAATAGTGTAAAGTATTTTCGTTTCCGGTCTGGTGTAGTGCTAATATTCCCAAATAATGTTTGCCTAAAACCTTTTGTAATAAAAAAATGAAAGTCTGTATTAAAAACCATGAACAGATAATAAACTTATATTTGGTTATATTACTAACAAGCTGAAATATTAAATAATAGTTTTCATCAAACTATCATATATATTGCAATTATTTGATAATTTTACGACGCGTGAAGTTGAATATGAGATTGACAATGAAGACCCAGATATTCAATCGTATATCAACATTCATAAACATCCAGGTGGTAGATCGACATTCAATGAAGACCGAGATCTTTAATTCTAGATCAACATTCATAAACATCCAGGTTGTAGATCGACATTCAATGGAGACCCAGATCTTGCAAGTCAACATTCATAAACATCCAGGTTGTAGATCGACATTCAATGAAGACCCAGATCTTTAACTTAAGTCAACATTCACAAACATCCAGGTTGTAGATCGACATTCAATGGAGACCAATTTCGGCAACTGCAGACCAATATGCAGAAATATCTAGATTGTAGATCGACAATAAATATATTACTTTACCAAGTTGTGTTGGGCATGTGTTTTGAAGTGTTATCGTTAAACATAACAATAATCTGATGTGTTTTTTTTTAAAAAAAAAACAACCCGGGTTTTGGGAAAGCCTCTCAACTGCCTACTAGCAACTAATTGATATGTATCTTATATGTCCAGGATTTTTATTCCAAATTGGAAGATTTGTTTGTATATGTATATTTCTTTTTTAGATTTGTCTGAAACATTTGATCGAGTTTGGCAAGGAAGTTTACTTACTTTATAAACTGAAACAAAACGTTTTATGACTGGGTATTGTCTTACTTCAGTCATCTCGAAAAAGTTCAACAAATATTTATATAAACACCATCTTCTGCAATCAAAAGTATTACTGATGGTGTCCCAAGAGGGTCAAATGTATGACATTTATTAGTTCAAGTATATATGAATGAAATTGCTGATAGCACGAAATAAGCAATGCTTTGTGAACTTTAACCTTTACACTGCTTTCGTCTCTAATAAACAAAGAATATTGTTGTTGTTGTTGTTGTTGTATGGTGTTTAGCGTCGCTTTCAACAATTTTTCAGTCATATCGCGACGGTGTCGACTTGAAACAATACTCTAAGCACTGTCACACTGGAGTATCATGCCGCAGACACATGGTATGATACCCCACCCAGTCACATTATACTGACACCGGGCCGACCAGACCTAGAACTCTCCTCTAAATGCTGAGCGTCAAGCGAGGAAGCTTCTAGTACCATTTTTAAAGTCTTTGGTATGACCCGACCGGGGATTGAACCCACGACCTTCCGCAAGCGAGACGGACGCTCTACCACTAGACCACGCAAAAAAACAAAGAAAAGCGTTCAAAAACATACAATAAACCTAATAAACATCATAAACATAATTATTAGTCAAGACGGCAAATGGCTTAAGCATATATGTACTATTTTGCATCTGAATCTAAAATGTATGGGTCAATGAGATTTCTAAAATTAAATTTTAGTAAAGCCCTCGCAATCAGATATGCATGTCATATATACATTTCAGAATATTCTACTATCACCATGGGATGGGTGTGCTGATTGTGAAACATATGCAATATCGTGCTGCGATAATCATCATGGGCTTAACTGGGTCCGTTTTTATTGCCTCCTTTGTTGATGCAAACGTATTGTTAATAAATAGAAGGCCTTCAACTTACCCTCTCTAATGTTGACATGGTCATGACATCATTTCTGATGGTTGGCATAGTTATTCTCTATATATTTCTTTTGCCAAATCTGTCACCTGTACGGGGGGGAAATACAGTAAATTGTTCAAGATATGTAGTGATGGTTATGGCAAATGAACAAATAATCAAATACAATTGATTCTTTATTGTTAATGAGTTTATATAAGCCGAGACAAGTAAAAAACAAACTCGGTAGCGCGTCTGTCATAAATCCAGGGTCGTTAGTTTGATTCCCCGCCCGGCTACAGTGTCCGCGGTGATTGACATGTAATATTGCGACTCAGTGTTATTCGTCTCTAACCGCTGATCGAAATGGGAAGGATTTCAGATACTTTCGGAGATGGGTGTGTTCGAGTACCGGTTAACCTTCCAGGATCCTAGGAAAAATGGTTAGGTTAACAGATCATCTGTTAGCTCTCGATGCCATAAAATAAATCTAAACACATACAGTTGAGTTTAAAGCAGTTTTACAATCGTGTAGTATATATATATATATACAGTAGACACAATTGCCATTTTACAGTGCTAAAACTTATAACTAGATATCCTTAGCTAGCTTTCGGCTTTACGCCTTCAGCAGAGGCAAAACCGTTGCAAATGTTTCTTGTACATTCAAATATGTTGCAATGCTTAATCAAACTAGAGACTAGATGATATTGTCTTCATTATGTTTTACTATCTCAATTGTTTCAAAATGAAATATATATTTGTTTTACATTTGTAACGTCAAGGTTTTATATTTGAAAAATTTATTTTAGATATGTGGTAAAATTATATACATCGAACCAACGACCTCCGATCCATGGAACTATAATCTTGTCATGGTCAAGTAAACATCAGTTACCATATAACCTGATAAGATCAAAGAACAATCTTCAATGTATAACAACTTGACAAGGTCAAATAAACATCAGTTACCATATAACCTGATAAGATCAAAGAACAATCATTAATGTATAACAACTTGACAAGGTCAAATAAACATCAGTTACCCTATAACCTGATAAGATCAAAGAACAATCACTAATGTATTACAACTTGACAAGGTCATAGAAACATCGGTCTCTATAACTTAACATTATTGGTGATATGTTTTTCAATTTTTGTTCAATGATGTAAAGTTATCCGTATTTGATATTTTGTTACAAGATAGGTAAACGTTACTTTAAAACAAAATAGTTTTATATGGAGAGTAATCGAATGTCGTTGTTACGGAAACGTTTACTGACCCCCTTATATTTAAGATATGTAATTATGTTGCTTTATGTGTGTTATCAATTAACTTTTTCATAGAATCTACAGTGTATTAAGAAGTTAAAGCTAAATAAAATACGGTGGCACATAATGCTAATTATGCAAATTGGTAAATTGAGACGCTATAAATATTGCTATTAATTTTTTTTTTTTATATTTTTATATTTTGAATTTATTACTTTGTAATTTTCTGTCGGATATAAATAAGTTTCGCACAAGTATAACATTTTGTCAATTTACCATATTTTTATCCTAAAATCTTAATAGAATACAGTATTTGTTGTTTTAAATATCTTTTTTTTCCTGGGGAGGCCCCAACATCGCTATCAACCCGCTTACAACACTCTTCCTATTTTTTATTTTAAAGTGAACGGGTGACTGTTCCTATTTAATACATCTGATAGTTTTTCTTTCTTAAGAAAAACATTTAAGTGTCACCGTGAAAATATTAGAGTAAATAACAACCAGTTTTCCTCTGAAACTTACTATAACGCAGAAATTAACTTTTAAGATTTCAAGAGGAGGTCCATCTTATTCCCACCAAAAATGGGCATCCTCTCCTACACTGGAGTAAATGTCAACCCTGTTATTTTCCTGAAACTCACCAGAATGCAGCATTTCTGGGGTAACTCCCCTACCCCTACCAGCATGAACCCAATCTTACACTGGTATAATTAACAACCATTTTCCAATTAAAACCTACAAAAAAAATCAGTTGTTGTTTTTTAATACAATGTATCAAATTTTGCGGGGAAGGACCCCCATATCCCAACAACCAGGAATCAGACCCGCCATGATCTCTTCTCACGTATTGCTTCCAGTGCATGAGGTACCGGGTTTAAAACCCGGTCAAAGTTCGTTTTAAATAGTTTGCTGATTTCTTTCTTAATAAAATATATAAAAATCACAAAATATTGGAGTTATAACAACCATATCTTTATCTTAAAATCTCAGTTGGTGATTAAGTTATCAAAATGATCCGGAGGAGGCCCCCGTAACCTCAACAGTAGGAGGGGGTACTTCCTCCCACACTCTCTCACCAGGTTGGCCTCCCCTGTAACTGAAACGCTCCTCTGTCCATGAAAACTTATATATGATACATACTATTACGAGAAACATAGTTTTTGTAATATCAATATATACACTCACAATAAATCCAACAGCATTTATTTACAAAACCATTTAGCATACATTAAAACTAAATGTAAAATTGCATAAAAATTACAAATTGAGGAAACAACATTTAATATAATTATCGCTCGTATATAAAATAGAAATAAGGTTATTTATATTATGATACATTATTATAATAATTATATAATCACGTGAAACATGCATATTCGTAATAAGTATATATAACTCACAATAAACCCTTCATTTATGCATTATTTTGGTATATAGACATAGTACAACCACTGGGAACAGGAAATGCTTCCGTGGGGTAGACGCATAATGGCGGTTATAAACAATCCCTGTTTCTTCGTCTTTCAAAATGTATTTTCCTTTATTGTAATACTCATTATTTTATTTGAATGACATTGATGTATTTTGAAAGCATTGTCATGTTTGCATTATGAATTTAGAAAAAAAAATGATGCTTAGAAATTGGGGTATGAATACATGTACACACTGAATAGAAAAGAAAGTCTCTTATATGACTCATGACCCCAATTTTTCTCATATTTGGATAGTGCAGAGGTTGATAAATAATAAAATGTAAGTTTCACTTCTTTCATTCGGTTCTCTTTATGATTGACAGGCCTTCAAACTTTTATTATTTACTTTTGAATAAAGAACAAAAATCAATGATGGGCTCACACCTATATAAAGGGGTCAATATACGTTTCCGTAGAATGTATCTCAAATGTAAAAATGCATCAGTTGTGTGAAGGCATATAGATATATTTACTTTCGTGAAAATCGGAAATGTTAACATTTAAATAGAGGGCAATAAGGAGATATCATAGGTCATTGTATTTTTTCTGTCGTGCAAAAATTGTGTTTGCTATGGCAACAGCATTATATATAATTACAGATACAACCTAGATTCTGTCGTAAAAAAAAGTAACTAAGCTATATTTGTGAAACTTAGCACCCAGATTCTAAACAAAGTACAGGCACGTTAAAACAGCCCTCCCTGGCAGGGTACATATGTATTTCTTGCATAGTCGAGTGTCTTGTTTCCACGGCGATCCCTATTCCTGATACCCTGTCACAGATGTGTTTTAAAATTGGATACGCTTATCACAATGATTAATAATCCACCTAAAAAAAATAAATATATAAACAAATCAGCACATCTGAACTATCACGTAACACAAATATCAAATATTGGATAGAGTATTGGAAGCTCACGCTGGCGGTTGCGGGTTAGATCCTTAGCTCGATTCGATGTCTTTAAAAACAACACCAATACCCAGTATTAGTTTAACCAAGGAAGCGGACGAGAGAGCAGTTCATATAAGCTCTGAGTTTAATTCTTAATTAAGCTAAAATACACAAGTATACTTAGACATTGCGTAGTTATATTCACCGAAAAAGTCGCAAGTTAGGTGACGCAGTTTGCCTAATATTAAACACCACTTACATAACAACAAATCTTAAGTACAAAATGATATGTGGGGCACGACTTAAATCTATTTTTTAATTATTCAGTACATACTTTATCAGTTCATGATATATATCAGTACACACTATATCAGAAAATACATTACGTAACATATGCACGTCGCATGTGCTATATAAATATTTATTTCATGTATTTCGCGCATGTAGGAGTTGTGCGTACGCAATGATGAAAGCAGTACTTTTTCTTTCGGTTGTTTTCCTTGGACTACAGGTTGTGTCTGGCAAATGTAAGTATTTATTATCTTATAATATCTTGCAATTACTTGACAACTGTACGTATTTATCTCATTTATTTGACAGTTACTTTTACATTACTGTTCAAATGTGTAGCTCTAACGTTTTAACGTATTCACTCAGGGTATATATTGTTGCTAGGGTGGATGCTGTCGTTGCTATATCATCTATAATATGAACATCTGAGTAACACAAAAAATGTTCAATTAATCCGAACGACGTCTTACCGAGACAATGCTGCGTTATATTGTTTAATATTTTATCTTGGCTAATTTGCCTAGGTGTGGTAGTCGCGTTTCAAAGCTTCGTAGGATATATGTTCTATAGATAGTAACTTTCAAAAACTAAAGGACGTCCATGAAATTCTACCACTGAAACAAATAGAGTACCGAGTTGCCGAATATCCTTGTTCCGCTCTGATATAAATACCAGCTATCTAGAGACTATTTTCGGTCTTTCTATATGTTTTTTATAGTACCATTGATTTATTACTAAGGCTTATATCTTTTCGTATACACATATACAATAAGCATAGCGGCTTAAGTTTTTAAAGATAAATTTATAAACAGCATTATACTCTTAAACTTGCAACAGCCTCCAAGGTACAGTGGGCACAGCCGCTGATTAAACCCTGGCGACCCGGGTTCGAATCAATTTCTTTTTTGTTTTTGTTCATTTCACTTGCAATCCTTTTTTCTTACAGTAATCCAAAAACAGTCATCCTATTGAAAAAAAAGTTCAATAAAAATAATTTGTCTATATGTGCATTTATATCATTGCATATATTTAGCGGCCGTTCTTTGTTATATTTAAAATTATTTGCACAATTCAACTATGAAATTGAACTAAAATCAAAATTACTATATAGATATATAGTTTATTGATTCGGAGCTAATGGTATGATGAAAGTCATAATTGAACTGTTTTTGAGATATATAATTCAATGTTGCGATTGAATATTTTTTAAACATGCCATCTTGAGATTAAACTTTCTTTGCGATATATGAATACATCTAGATTCTACTTTCTTTGAAATACATATATCAACCTGGTGACTGAACTTTGTTTAAGATTTATACAATGTACATGTAGATTATTTTGGAGATTGAATAATATTAGAAATACATAATTCAACTTGAAGATATAATTTTTTACAATATGTGCAATAGATAAACGCTGGAATCGAACGTTTTTAAATATATAATTCAACTAAGAGAGCTTTTTCGTGATGGGGTAGGGGTAAATATATACATAACTTAGAGATGGGTGTTTTCAACTAGAATTGCACTAGAATATTGACAGTTTTTATAAAATATATATAATTCAATTTAAAGCGGCATGATCCGTATATATGTTCCGTGAAATCAATAAAACTCTGGACGTATAATTGCAAATATGGTTATCTAAATCATGTTTATCGTCAAAACACAAGTATTCAAATTTGCTAGTGTCGCCGATATTTGAATCAGACTTGACCTGCAGAATAAACTGATTTAGTAGTTTAATCCGTAAACTTCCGGACATTTCCGGGCTTCACAGATTAAACTCGGATAAGCGATTAAGTTTCAACAAAGCAGTGGTTATATATGCGAATTGTCACTCGTTTGATCGGTTTTCGAATCCTGTAACAAGTATTATATTTTTATTTCAATTTTTTTTTTTATATTTCCCTTGCAACGCTTTTTTCCTATAGTGCTCCATTAACGGCTTCTAATAAAAAAGATAGGTTCCAACAAAAAGAAACAAAAACTATTTTATGATCATATCCGTCATTGAAGCAGCTAATATGCATATGAGAGTTACTGGTCACTGACTTTAGATTAAAACACGATTTATTAACGTTTAAAGGAAGTATCGGGGCTGTTCTAAATGCATCGAAAATCGTGAGAATTCACGAAACAAAAAGTTGTTTATGTCATATCTCCAGATACTGATTAGGCCGCTGAACTTTTTTTAGATAGTGTAAACGTGAATATTGGTTTTTATATGTATACCTATGAAGATCATTTGGGAGATTGAACATTCTTAGAAAACATATACAAATATCTATCATCTTAGAGACTGGAACTGAATCAGCATTGTTTTTGTCAAATAAAAGCAATATTACGAGATATTTTACTACAGAATGTAAATAAATCATAACATAACATCATTGTACATGCATTCCTTCTTAAAAGTTAAGAAGTCGATTAATTACCTCCATTTACATGAAAATAAGAACGATTAATGATGATTAATATCACTAAAATGAAAGTTGTTATATTATATTTAATCACCGAGTCTCTTTGTTACAAACCCAAATTTAATTTCAGATTGCGTCTTCAAAATATCATTTCCATATCCAGGCACATACACCCGGCTTTAAATGTATTCTACGGGATTTTCCATGTATTTGTACTGAGTAAACTTTTGGTTTTCAGTATAGATAGAAAATAAGGTCTAATATACCAACGGTACAATACTCCATATACGCGTTGAGATGTTTTCAACGTTTTACTTTCCCATAGCATGAATGTATCTGCTCATAAAATGCTGTTGGAAATTTAGCAATGCTTCATTGATATCATTTTTCTATATTAACATATTATATTAACATATTATTGGGGTACATATAATTAAAAGTGTTAAAAGGTTATATGACGTTGAATAAAGGGTTCCTTAAGTAGGACACCTACGGAATGCTGAACTTCCCCTCACTCTTCCCAACTTGTAAAATAAGCCATATAAGTCTTAAATATAACCACCTTCCCTATTCCAGGATATATCTAGACAGAACCATTCTGATTTTGTTTCAGTTAAACCAATGTTGAATAAAGTATGGGAAATTTGACAGCTATCAAAACTTTACCCTAGGTATGGCAGTGAAAGTCAAAGTACTGTAAGTGTCATATGTTATATCTTCAGAGACACGTTCATAAAATATTTTCCAAAGCGTAACAGAGATGTTATTCGTTTAACTATTCATTTTATATTAGAATGCAGCGAAACAAAAGCTGTTAGAAAAATCCCTGGAAATCAATTTATACCATAATCGGTTCTAAACCATTCATTTGTTGTTCTCATTCCTAAGATATAAATAGTTACACTGATTAACGGCTTGACTAATTGTCATTTATTATTCAAACCATAATTGTCTTGTAAAAGGTTATTCGCGCAATGGACATACACTGGTGTTAAACCAGAGTAAATGCGCTGTGTAGCTACGGATTACGAGCAGATTAATATATTTTATCAATACTGACATACAATGTGTAGTACTTATTTCCTTTTAATGTCTTGTATTTCGTTATGTCATGTTACCATACATGTATGTATTAATTACTATCATTTCATATGCATAATGCAGTATTTTTAGAATTATCCTAAATTTGCTAATTACACGCAATGCTATTTATACTGCAATTTGTTATTTTATACTATTGATATGCTCTCCATATAGGAAAAGATATAAAAAATGAAATGAAAATCTACCGACCGTTCTAATGCCGGCGGATAACGTGCACGATTGAACCGAAACGTTAACGATGATTTCTAATTTGCATGATCTGTAAATAAACATTCAAAACATTATTTATTAACATGTAAGATAGGTATCGAAGAAAGGCGATGCAAATAAGTTGTGTATTTCTTTATAAACCAAACTTCTTCGGCTACTGGTTACACCGCTTTAATCCAGCTGATACAACATACTTTAGGACATACTTTAGGGCGTCTTGGTTTTCACATATCGTTATCCCGTACAAGTTTATGTATTTTGACCCCGTGTACTGATTACCTAGAGATCATCAATCCGTAGAATCTGTGCGATATAACATGCACATTTACCTCATGTTTTCACGTACTACTATATTTATGAACTGAGTGAAAAAAAGGTTTGTATTTGTACTTGTTTATACATCTATACGTACGTAAAAATACTTAATATATTCTTACCATGGTATAGTGGGGTTGACACTTTAATGTCTGCACAACTGACAGCAATACTGTTTCTATCCTTTTTAGTTCAACTCTTTCATGAATATGTGTGCTTTGTAATACCCCAGTTATTTCAACTGGATACACATAACTCCTTATTTCATGAGCTTATATAGATTTGAAAGTCAATTTGGCTTCTTAAACTTTTCAAGAGTAACTGTCCTAATTGTTGTTGTTTTTTTTATAAAAAGATAGTTAAAATGCATATGATCAAAATCCTCTTAATGACTCGAACAGTCGTTGTCTGATTGTTATCAAATGTATGTATAAAATTGCTTATTTGCAATAATTTATACATGATTGGAATCCATTGTCAAGTGTTTTAAATACCACAAGTTACTTTTATTTTAAACAAATCAAATGTTACTTATCAATACCCCACTTAATACTACAATAATGGTTTCTTGTTTCCATTATTAATTTCTATATTAGATAGCTTGTTAGTTTAAACAATATTTTATTCACATAAGTACATATATTTTGCATACATTTAACAATAAAGTCATACGTTTAACGAATTATGTGGAAAGGATACAGAAAAAAGCTTTAGAAGCTTGTGTAAATCTGCTTCCATAACAGTTATTTTACATTTCTTATAAACTTTATCATATTGTTCCGAAATAATTTCAATTTGGCCAAATGTGCGAAAATTGGTTAAAGAAATAATGGTTTATTCAGAATATTTCAAAAACTAAAAAAGAGAGTATTGGTTGAAGAGAAGGAAAGAAAGAAAGAAAGAGACTTGTTACAATACCTTGCATTGGATCGAAAATCAGTCCAATGTTTTATTTAAAGCGGCAGTAAGTTCTGCCCTTAACAGGTATAAAATGTTAAATAAGTTAGTATAATATAACCGTTGTTAATTGTCAAAAGCCATCATATTTAATATATTCGAGACCATTCGTGTAATAAAGGGGAGAAAAAAAAACATTTTATTTAATATAAACCTTGTTATGGAATTGCAGGAAAACCAACCAAAAGAATACAAGTTATAACTTATTTTAAAAATTTTTTTAACTCGTATATTTTTCAAAAATGACTTTTATGGAATTTTCTATTCTTAAATATGAATTGCCGGATGGTTAAACTTAGATAATAATATATTTGCAAGGCTATACGTTCATTGGTGCAACGATTCATTTCAGGCATTTACATGAATAAAATTCAAATTTAACATTACTGTCTGTCCCTTTAAAAGGTTTTTTTTTCCTACTTATATAATAAATACTTTTTTCCTTCTTATATAATATACTTTACGACGTTATAACTCTGATATAAATCCATGTGTATTTGTTTGTTTGAATATTTAGTGTAATTTTATTCTATCATGCGCTAATAGACTAATCAGTTAACCTAACGGCTCTTTTTATGGGATTCTGAAAGGTTAACCAGTTTTCGAGCACATCCACCTTTGAAAGTAGCTGAAAACTTTCCAAATTGAATCAGCGTTGACAGACGAATGCCAATGAGACACAATGTCGTATGTCAGTCATCACGAACACTACAGCCGGATGTGATTCCAATTCATGAACCTAGATTAATAGTCAGACGTCAAACCGACTGGCTTTACCTTACCCGGCCTATCATAACTAATGAACATTAAAGAATCAATTGAATTTCATTATTTTTAAGTTGCCAATACCATTACTACATATCTGGAATGATTAACTGTATGTTTTTTCCTGTACAGGTGATACGGGATGTGGCAAAAAAAATGTAACTAGCTTTATCATGCCATTCTTCCGTACAAAAAATGATATCTTGAAAAAGATAACCTTTGAGAAGTTGGTGAGTTGATTAATTTATTAACATTACGTTTGCATAACTGATACTGGACATTGAAACGGGTCTGTTTAAACAATAAGCGCAGCATCATATTGCAATGTGCCAATTTGTATTTTGCATAATCAGTACATCCATCCCATACAATAGTAGCATATTCTTCGTCTATCCCAGAACCTGATATCTCCCAAATTAGGTTTATTAACCACGAACGAAAAAGCAGGGAATTCTATGTTTGTCCAACAATTCATAGCAGTTGAACGCTTACTAAACGGGGACGCCAGCCAAACTTGCAATGGAAGCAACTTACCAATCAACGTGCTCAAATGGGATTTTCCCTCCATTGCTGTTTAATGGACCCAATCAGAAGAACTGGGTTTGTACTACAGACTAAGCATATTCTAATATAATTTACATACATCACGTGTATATCTGATTAAGAGAAGTTTAAATTTTAAAGAAATCCTTGACCCAAAAACATTATATGCAGATGAAAAGCTGGCATCTACATATGTATTTAATTTGCCGAAATGTGAATGATTTCCATGAAGTATAAATTTATGTTGTCCAGCTAAATACTATTTGGACGCCTTTCTTCATTTGTTAAAGATTAAACAACACCTCAGTTTTATCAGACTGCGTTAAAGAGTTAATACGTCATGTCAACTATGTTTGACTTTGACATAGAAAGAGAAATGCTATTGGCATACCTTGCTATTGGTAATATCATTTAATATACATAATACTAAAATACTAAAATAAATGCAGTAATTATTTTGATTTATGAAGAATTTCCAATAATTGTTTGGTTGATGAACTTATCAAAGACAATAAGTTACCAATGTATACCGTTTTGAATCATTTAAAAAATGTAAACTTCTATGCCAAACTCGATCAGATGTTTTAAATATAATTATCTCCAACAACTATATACTATTTTGGCATCAAAAGCCTGACAATGTCTGTGTTTGTGTGTGTGTGTGTGTGTGTTTAAAGACAACACTTTCAAACACATCCCCCAAGAACGAGTTGCAATACTAGGAGAACGAAACTTTTTTTCAACAAAGCCAACATATTTGCACATTTCCAACATTCTGGGGAAAACACTTTCAATAAAATAATCTCTTAAAGAAAATACAAAGTGGTTTTGACGCAGCATCGGCAGTTTTTCAAACATCTCATGACTAATAACATCACATCCACTATCAATAACACATTATTAAACAACATTAGGTGAAATATATCTCAATCATAATGTTCAAATTTTAAGTTTACATTAATGATCTAATAGTTGCCGCTTGATTAATGTATAATAAACATTTCAATGTTAATTTTTTGCATTTTGTCATTGACAAGGTATTAACAATTACCGGAGGCGACCTAACACTCATGGCGTTAATATTTTTACATTTACCGGAAGTTTTAACACTTAACTGAACTTTATCTTTGCTCATTGCTACACACTTATCCAGTATTGTAAAGTCCATATCCAGCGATTGTTAGTCGAAGTTCCTGGGTCGATGACAAAATATTTTCACTGAACGATGCAAGCAATAATAAACCTATGGAATTATAGCTGCGTTAAGTCGGCTAAGTAATCGAAAACCCTAGATCGACATTCAATCTATGACATGGCCATTTTTTATGTTGATCTATGACTGCGGACCTGCGTCTACATTCAATGTTGAATGTCGATTTTCGACTGGTACATTGTTTTTCATGTTGACATACTATTGCAGACCAGGCACTAGATTGAATGTCGATCTACGTCTTGTACATTGTTTTATGTTGATATACGAGTGCAGACCTGGGTCTAGATTTAATGTCGATCTATGACTCTTTCATTGTTTTTCATGTTGATATACGATTGCAGACCTGGGTCTAGATTGAATGTCGATCTACGACATGTACATTAGTTTTCGTGTTGATATACGATTGCAGACCATGGTCAAGATGAATGGCGACCTACGTCTTGTACATTGTTTTTCATGTTGATATAAGATTGCAGACCAGGGTCTAGATTAAATGTCGTTATATGACTTGTACATTGTTGTTCATGTTGATATAATAATGCAGACCAGGGTCTAGATTGAATGTCGATCTAATACTTGTACATTGTTTTTTATGTTGATGTACGATTGCAGACCAGGGTCTAGACTGAATGCCAATCTACAACTTGTACATTGTTTTTCATGTTGATATACGATCACGGACCTGGGTCTAGATTGAATGGCGATCTATGACTTGTACATTGTTTTTCATGTTGATATACGAATGCAGACCAGGGTCTAGACTGAATGTCGATCTACGACTTGTGCATTGTTTTTCATGTTGATATACGATCAAGGACCTGGGTCTAGATTGAATGGCGATCTATGACTTGTACATTGTTTTACATGTTGATATACGAATGCAGACCAGGGTCTAGACTGAATGTCGATCTACGACTTGTAGATTGTTTTTCATGTTGATATACGTTCACGGACCTGGGTCTAGATTGAATATTGATTTATGACTTGTACATTTTTTTTCATGTTGATATACGATAGCAGACCTGGGTCTAGATTGACTGTCAATCTACGGCTGTCAATATCATTCCAACTTCACGTTGCTTAAAATCATCAAATAAATGCAATATACGTTATATATTAAGGAATGATATAATTTAATATTACAGCTTGTTTTTATTTAACCAAATAAGTTTAATGTCTGTTCACGATTTTAAATAAGATTTTTTTTTTTTATTACATAAGGTTTTGGGAAGACCTTATTTGGGTATAACAGAACTACACCAGACAGAAAACACGCCCCACCATCTCGGGTACAACATCTCAATAAAAAAAACGTCCAATAAAAAAATTGTAAGAAGTGTTCAATTCGATATGGAGCGGTAAGTATGGACTTAATATGTTTTGTAATGACAATTTTAATGTTCGGATCATATAGTTTAAAATAACAAAGTATTAAAGTAGACAGAGGTTTGTTATCCGTTTTTCTTCATTAAGTATAACTCTTCAATATTGGAGGTAAATAAGGTCAGAGATCGGGCGGGGCGGTTCAAGGTGAATATATCGAAACATGAAACGAGTATCGAACTAATTTCAGTTTCCCTAGTAAAGATGCATCACCTAGATCTTTCTGTTCAGTAAGCGATAACATATTGTTGAATCACAAAGAGGACTGTCTCGTTCGAAGATATTGCAGTTAATCTTATTTAAGAAAGGTTTTTTAATATGCAGGAAAACATTTTCCATTTTATTCGCCAATATTTTAGTATTACCCGATACTTGACAATGAAGGAATTTATCGCGGGCACCGATTTAATATTTGGTTATTTTCGGCCTCATTAAATCTTAAAAGACCACAAGGCAGTGTTAAACCGAAATTTTATGCACCAAATCATTCTTTACACAGTCCAATAAACGTATATCCACTATAACAAGGAAATAGAGAGAGGCGTTTTTCTATAGGTTCGTGTTATGAATAGTGTTATTATGTTTATGTCATTGGCATAGTTCTGTCAGTCTGGTAGTCACATAGCCACGGATAATATCGACTTCTTACTCATAAGTTGTTATAAAAGTCACTCACTGAATTGACCTCGCGGTAAAGATTACACACTAAATAATTTATGGCGAAATCATCCGTAAATGATTATCTGGCTGGAAAAGTTAGGACGTATTCATTTGTTTATAGCGAATTGACAGTAAGTGATTATCTGGCTAAAAATTTCGCATGTAAAATTGTTGATGGCGACATGATCAGTAAAAGATTATCTGGCTGAAACATCGCTTATTTTATTGTTAATGGTCACATGATCGGTAAGTGATTATGTGGCTGAAAAAAGTTTGCTTATTGAATTGTTGATGACCATATGATCAGTAAGTGATATTCTGACTGCAAATATCACTCATTGAATTGTTAATGACGACATAATCATTAAGTGATTATCCAGCTGAGGTCATAATTATTTCTTGTTGATGTCACGTTAGGTATAATGTTATATAGCATTCTGATATGAGCATATTAACAAAGTAAAGCGCTTGATTTAATGGAAAACCTACATATTTACTGTTTTAGTAAATAAAGAGTATATGATGTTCTAAACTTCTGAGTGGTTAGAAAGTCAAAGCAATTTGATTGGATAGAAAGCCAAGGCAATATGATTGGATAGAAAATCAAGACAAGTTGATTGGATAGAAAATCAAGGCCATTTGATTGGAGAGAAAAATTAGGTTGAACATTATCTATGATAAATACATATCTAGAAAAAGAAATGTTTTTCAGCCAGCATCCCTGAAGAATACATGCACTTTTATTTGGCAAGAGTACATATGTCAGTGAGGGAAATGCATATATAAAATAATTAAACAGTACAACACTTTATCAAAAACACAAAATGTATTGCAACAAATATCTCTCGTGGCATTCAATGCTCAGCTGATTTGCAGCATTTAAAGAAAAACAATGATATGAACTGTCTGATTCAGCTTTTCGTCATTTACATGTATTTATTTATTTTTCAATTTTTTATTCTTGGTTTATTTTATGTTGTATGCTATTGTCATCTCAACGTACCTTTTTTTTAATTGAAAGTGACGGTGGTTGTAACTTAGCAACAATAACATATGTTTAAACCAAGCAATCCAGCAAGCTTGAATTATACTCTAAGTACAAATATTTCAATATTATGATGTCTATATATCTACTGTTTAGAAATATATTTTAGTAAGAAGCCTTCCTGCCACAATAGTAGCACTGAAATGGAATATATACCTGCATTAGCTAAAGACAAGGCAGTCTTCAATTTCTGGGAATTACCACGTGAACCAGAAAGTACGTTGCACATGCATATGTATACAGAAATAGATATGAAATAACTTTAGTACCCGTAAACGAAATGAAATAATTACTTATCATTATATAATGAAACCTCGACAACCATTGTATTTTGATGTACAACATCTTACACCATTATAACAAAGTCAACCATGTGATTCTAAGGTTTTCATTCCATTTTTAATTAACTGCATTCAACATAGAGGATTGTGTGGACACTAATATTGCACGCGACTTCTCAGTACTATGCTTGTTTACTATATAACTATTATATAAGTAAATATATCGGTAATCTAACGTTGTTTATCGTTTTGTCCACACACAGCCATCAACTGCACTGAGGTGTGGTTTTCCTCTTGCCCGGAACGCTATATTTGGAAGGTCATATGCCGAGACAACGGCGCACGTGTTAAATCCTGCCCCTCGGATCTGGCCATCGTGATATTGATGGTGCCTAAAACCGATTACAATACCGAAGCAGATGAACTACCTTGGAAACAAATCGCATATGATCTTTCGAAAAATACTGAATTGAAGATGGGAGGTCATTCAAACATGCAGACACACAACATCTACGTAGCAAACAGTAAGTTCTGTTCACGTTTTACGATTACGAATTAATGGTTGTGTGAACAAAGCATTTTATCCGAACAAAATCTTATCAGATATATATCTAACTAGTTCAATTAATCTGCTGTATCTTAAAATTTTGGATTAAAGTTTAAAAAAGTTCTGAAATTTCTCTCAAGATTTTACAACACGGGCGCAGTTGTAACCGGGGGCTCTATAGGCGCATCGACCTCTTTTTGTGTTAAGGTTTTGTTGTTAATGAACAATCCAAGTTCAGTATGCTTTGGATGCAGTTTAGTCATATCCGTGCATGAATTAATGTTTCAGCAAGCAAACACATAATTGCATACAAGTGCATAAAGAAGTTCAGCTTAATCATTTGATCAAATGCAGGAATCCGATGTTGATGCATAAAGAAATGTAGCATTGTTGAGCCGTATATGTCTCAGATCGAATATGTAACACGAGTGAAAAATTCGACCAAATATATATCACACGTGTGGCTTAAGTTTTTATATGCACACCAAAACGAATAAGTCACACGCAAAAAGTGGACACAGGAAAACGAAATTGGCAACGAATACATCACATTTGCCATCAGTTTTGAAAGAAAAAACGTATTATTTAAACAATCACATTTTATTGAACATCTTATTTATGCCACAAAGTTTTTATGGCTGACATAATGATCAACACGATCATCATCATCATCATCATCATCATCATCATCATCATCATCATCATCATCACCATCATCATCACCACCACTATCATCATCATCATCATCACATACAGAAAGACATCTTGAAAACTTGCATTAATTCAAACCCAGTGATGCAGTTCGTAATTGCCAAGGTCAGTGAACACTTCAGAGAATTAATTCGGTTAATGGGTATTCAAAAGCCAAGGATCTATATGGCACCAGATATTCAACTGAATAATCGAAATCCGGTCAGCGTTCGTTTTGTGCTTATGAAGGCAGGTAGAAACAGTGGTCTTATATTAGCAGTTAAACAAGTAATAAAAGACCCAAGATGGCCAAATGCCTGGCTCCGTTTGCGTATGAGTGGCATTAACTGGAATGACGTTATCGACACTACATATTTGCGGCAGTGATGTTAAAATGACACAGCGTATGAGTGGCATCGACAATACATATTTGCGGCAGTGATGTTAAAATGACACAGCGTATGAGTGGCATTAACTGGTATGATGTTATTGACACTACATATTTGCGGCAGTTACGTTAAAATGTGTTGTCAAGTGAAACTGTGCAGATACAATACATGCCTAAAATAATTATGACATCGTTATTTTATTAAAATTATATGTATGACAATGCTGTTTAGTTCTTTGAAATCACTTGTTTATTACAGTTATGGAACGTTCATTTGTTCTCTTAAATTAGATACCCCTTTACATATGTAGAGTCAAATAGTCTGAAAGTCACTTTCAATTATGAACAAAAACAAACAAGAAAGCTAAATAAAATGATTATGAGATGAATATGACGAAGATGACAATCAACACGATGATGTTGTTGTTGTTGATGGTGATGGTCGTACTGGTGATGATGTTGTTGTTAATGATGATGATCGTGATGCTGGTTGTGATGATAATAATAATGAGGATGATGATCATGATTGCGATTCTGGTCGCAATGATGATGATCATGAGGCTGGTCGTAATGATAATGATGACGACAACGATGATGCTGATTATAATAATTATAATCGTGATGATGGGCTTTATTATGTAGATGCTGATGATGATGATCTTGATGATGATAGTCATAATGGTCGTGATGATGATGATGACAATAATGATGGTCGTCATGATATCAAATATTGATGATGATGATGATTATGGTAGTGGTGGTCATGATGATGATTATGATGATGACGATGGTGATGACGGTGATATTAAAAATGATGATCCTGATGATGATGATGGTCGTCATGCTGCTGCTCCTCGTGATGATGATGGTCGCCTTGATATTTGAAATAATTATGTTGTTGATAATGGTGATGATGAGCAGAAGTACGTTGATTGCGATGATGATGATGATGGTGATGATGATAGTCGTCATGCTGCTGCTCCTCATGATGATGATGGTCGTCTTGATAATTGAAATAATTATGTTGTTGATGATGGTGATGATGAGCGGAAGTACGTTGATTGCGATGATGATGATGATGGTGATGATGATAGTCGTCATGCTGCTGCTCCTCATGATGATGATGGTCGTCTTAATAATTGAAATAATTATGCTGTTGATGATGGTGATGATGAGCAGAGTACGTTGATTGCGATGATGATGATGATGATGGTGATCGTGATAATGTTTCTGATGATGTTATAATTTGTAGTTCCATTGTTTTATATTACAACGTATGTGACATATTCGTTTATGTTTTTGACTGTCAAATTGAGCAGACGAATATGTCATATAAGACAGATGTCATTTTTACGGTCGAATATATCACACACGTGTTACATATTCGATCTGTGACATATACGGCTCAACATAGCATAAAGTTATTGTAACTTATATTGTAGAAAATCCTTCATAGGTTAATGATGTAATATATTAATTTAAGTAACATCCATTTTTATTCTGTGTAATGTAAATTGGAAAGTTCTTATTTAATACATAATTTTGATTAATTCCATCTTTTTGTATTTTGTCCTAAACAGGCCTAAAATTAAACTCCCTTGGCTTAAACCGCACACAAGCGGTGCACGTGGGATTACAAAACCACGTGACAAATGTAACAAACGATGAAGACTTGTGATCAAAGTTTACGCACATGATCAAATTAACGACCGTTGCATTATGGATAAGAAATCCTAATCGAACAAAGAAGATAATTTTAAGTAAAATGAGACACTATGTCGTAAACATGCCAAGCCATTCAATAATTAGTCAATGTGCGAAAACCAATCTATAGCGAAGTGAGAGCAATTTGAATCGGATTAATTTATCAAAAAGATATCCAAAAATCTAACATTTATATGAATTAAAACAATCTTTTTTTTACAATCAAAGAATTGAAATAAAATTATCAGAAATAATATGATAACGAAATTGCCATTGTTTAAAATATAAACATGATAAATTGAATGCGTTACTGTTTATGATTGAAAAATAACGGTATGTAATATATAACTTTCCTCAATTGATAATGGTAACCATAGAAAAATATTCAGCAAACTATAACATGGTTAAGCAGTTATATTAAGCCGGAGTTTTTAAGTTATTAAGACATAGCCTTGCTTAACATCTTTGCTGTCTCGATCACTTCCAACAGGGATTACTATAGATTCATTCCCGCCATTACGGCTATCCCTATGGAAAGAAGTTTTCTATCCGAACTTCAATCTACAATACTTAAAGTATTTGGTTGAACTGTGATTCCAACTTATCATCTGATAATTACAACACATTAATTGATCTTATTTTATTTTATTTCAGCTTGTGAACCACATATGCTAGGTTATGCTGGAAAATAGCCAGTATCATCGGAAACAGCTCAGTAGAAGCAGAAGCAAAACAACAGCAATAATAATTAATATATTTTTAAAAATGTAAATATGTGAACCATATATATAATTAAATGAAGTATTCAATAGAAAAAATGTAACAGCAAACTATAAGTTAGTAATACGTGAAACAGATTACTTTGATTTAGTATTGTATCATGGAATTATATATAATAAAACTGTTGCAGCGAAACTACCTCTGACACCCGTGTAAACAAAGTTTTAAACACAATTTGGTAATTTAAAAGCTTATAAAGGACAAGACCATGATTTTCTGAAAAACAACTTCACACTATGTGTATATAGTATGTAACATGTTATTATTACCAGGCATCTTTGGTTGTTTTCCAGAGATCGAATACGCTTAACCTATTGTAAAATAAGAAGACAAGGTAGAGGAGATGTATTGTTTTAAATATTAAGAAATACCTTTTGTTTGGAATGGTTACCATGGCGATATAACACAAACCGTGGGACATTGAATACAACGTATATTTTCATACCAAATGTTAATCAGTTTCTTCCAAATATGTCGTTGTACACACCTGCTGTTCCAATGCTGTATCTCTTTAGTGTATCCTTCTACGTTTTATATATACAATTAAATGCTAACTATGCTGTCATTGTTTGTTATTTCATATATATATATATATATATATATATATATATATATATATATATATTATATAGATGTATGTTTGTGTGTGTGTAATTATTAATGAATAACCAGACATAAAAATATATACCAGACTACGGCGAACGCGCCATGCTACAATGCAAACTATACATATAATATCAAGGCCTCTGCCAAACCAATAAAGATGGCGTCAATCATGACTAATATACTATGAATTTACATGCAACACATCTGGACTGGACGGACAATTTACATACATGAACTGATAGCTTTGTATGAGTAGGATTCAGTTAAGGATTCATGACTACTCACATGCTATATAAAGGACAGATTTACAAACCCACTGTATCATAAAGATACAGTGAATTTATTTGTATTTTATTTCATAAAGGGAGATAATTTAATTCGCAACAATGGAATTTCAGATTTTTTTGATTTTTTAAGATGCTCATTAACAATGTATGCAATATATATATGGAGATAATTACTTGTGAATAACCAGATAATAATATATTTGATAAAGCTATCAGTTAATTTTGATAACGCTACTCAATATTATTACGAATATATTGGAACTACAAGAGCGGCAGATTAGCAGTTCCATTCAGTGAAGATTAGCTGTTCCGTACAGTATAGATTAGCTGTTACGTAAAGTATAGATTAGCTGTTCCGTACAGTATAAATAATTGTTAGTTTGGACCGACGTCTACCCACATGGCGGATGTTAACATTATTATAAAATTGCGTGAAAATAATGTATATACCTGATATTGATCCCATGACAACAGTGCAGGATTATTATCATCCGATTGTATGTGTATCTGGCGAAGAGGTATTCGCGGACCAGGTTATGCTAAGTGTAGAATAATAATAAAAATGATACATTTCATTTTTTGAACACGATAACTCATTTGAAGTCAATCTCCCAATAGGCCCACGTGTATACGTAAGATTCTATTTCTGATGAAACATGTGCTTAATCAAATACACATCGCAAGTTTAACACGAGAAATGAACATCTGGCATATTTATGTACTCTTTTTAAAAACAACATCAATGCCATGTTCCTTCTACACGGGGGTTTGGGGGACTCTCACGAATCACGAAAATAATAAGGCTAATTGTGACACGGTGGTGCTACTGAAATGTGAATTCTTGACAAGTGCGCATGGACGACAGATTGAAAAAAAAGATCCTTTATATACATTTTCTCTTTTAAACTTTCCTTTCTCTCCGACCTTTTTCTATTTTAATAATATTGCAAAATATAGCTGAAAGGGAATGGCCCTATCTAATTTTGAGAAAACTTGTGGCCAGACCTTTTTGCTATAAATTGTATTTGATTTGTATGCATGATACATATTGTAATATGTGTTAAGGGAAATTCATGGTAATTCGCCGTTATTTTAGTGCAGTATACACATTTTTGTAGCCACAAGCACGCCAACAGTTTTAACACAAATATCTAAGAATAGTATTGTTTTGATGACATTTTCATTCTGCAGTGTGAGAATTACGATTTGTGTTCTAAGTTGAGTGGGAGTGTATTAAAAGCTAAATAATTGTTAGTGCCCGACATCTAACCATTATTGTGCAAAGAAGTTGAGAGCACTGGCAAAATGCGAAAATGTATGGTTGTAATCAGAACCAAATGCGTCACATTACACTATGCTGCTATACGCCAACGTCACTCCGTAAAAACCAAATCTGAAAAGCATTGTAAACAGAATGAGCAATAAGAAAATATGGAAATAAAAACACATTTTGTCTTCACAAATCTCAACCAGTTGCCTCTCCTTCTCTATATAAATTAATTGCAGAGGGCTTAAAACAGTAACATCAGCTTCTCCATGTTGTTAACCATTATTATGCACGGGAACAAAAAATAAGTAATTATGTAAGGAACATCGAAGCAACAGACACACAGGGCATTACTTTAAAACAATAATTTATGGAAATGTCGGCCATAAACATCCTCAATCATGAAGCAAAGCATTATCACAAGCACTTTATTTTTTAATGTAAACCAAACTGCTTTGGAAAGCATATGCTTATTGTTTTATAATTCATGGCAACATTTAATAAAAATTCGCACATGTATATATTCCTTCATGCAGACTGACATGCGCAGTCGGAAAAACCAAGAATTGCATAAACAATTGTGACCTTGACACCATTGTGTGACCATGTGTACTGCGCAAGACGGTGCATGATACATGGATGACATCAAGCAATGGAAACAGATAGGAAAGAACGCAAGAAAGAACCAGTGCACAAAACACTCATGCACAGTACGATTCCAGTTAAAAAAAACACAACAAAGTAATCCTTTCACGCATCACCACAAAAAAGAAAACCACCATTCCAATCAGCTGATACAACATTCAATGTTTACATAAAAGTTAATAAATCAAACCAATGGTCAAATTCAGCTCGTTGTGAACTACAATTCCTTTATAAAATATTTACTTACTGCATTGTACGACATTTCAACTAAACAAAATGTACAGTAGATAAAAAAATAAAGAGAGAAAACAAAGTAAACAAACGACATCGAATGGCGTTACCCTTTGGAAAACTTGGCACATCGCAAAACAATAGTTCAAATAAGCTTTGAATGTTATAAATCATTATTATGCAGCTTAATTCATCAATAATAATACCTACCTTTCCTCGATATATAATGCGATCTAGATAAAGTAAGACCGCGTCTAAAATCATCAACAGCTGTATCAAAGATGGCGGAAATCTTTGCATGGAAAACGCGCGAATTTTACGTATGTAAATGACATGACGTTATGCCCTTCCATCAATATGTTTTTCGCCGTGGAAATTCTGATTTTAACAGTGAGGCCTAATTTTCGTGTTTGACATTCCTATGCATTGAAAAAGAAATGAAAAAATAAAACAGTACGTAAAATGTGTCACAAAATACCAGACATCTGGAGTAAATGATAACAATATTTTTACTAGAATACAGTATTTTTTTTTTCCTGAGGAGGCCCCAACACCGCTACCAACCCGCTTCCCACACTCTTCCTCTTTTTTATTTTACAGTGAACGGGGTTTACAGCCCAGTGACAGTTCCTGTTTAATACTTCGATATTTTTTCTTAAGAAAAACATTTAAGTGTCACCGTGAAAATATTAGAGTAAATAACAACCAGTTTTCCTCTAAAACTTACTATAACGCCGAAATTGGCTTTTAAGATTTCAAGAGGAGGTCCATCTTATTCCCACCAAAAAGGGACATCCTCTCCTACACTGAAGTAAATGTCAGCCCTGTTATTTTCCTGAGAACTCACTAGAATGCAGCATTTGGTGTTTTAAATATCTTTTTTTCTGGGGTCGGCCCTCGTACCTCTACCAGCAGGGACCCACTCCCACACTGGTATAATTAACAACAATTTTTCTAATTAAAACATACACAAATTCTGTTGTTTTTTTAATAAAATGTATCAAATTTTGCCGGGAAGGACCCCCATACGCCCACAGCCAAGATTCACACTCGCCCAGATCTCTTCTCACGTATTTCTTCCAGTGCATGAGGTACCGGGTTTAAAACCCGGTCAAAGTTCGTTTTTAATAATTTGATGATTTCTTTATTAATAAAATATATAAAAATCACAAATTATTTGAGTTATAACAACCATATCTTTATCTTAAAATCTCAGTTGGTGATTAAGATATCAAAATGATCCGAATGAGGCCTCCGTAATCTCAACAGTAGGCGGGGGTACTTCCTCCCACACTCTCTCAACAGCATTTATTTACAAAACCATTTAGCATACATTAAAACTTAATGTAATATTGCATAAAAATTACAAATTGATGAAACAACGTTTAATATAATTATCGCTCGTATATAAAAAAAAAGAAATAAGGTTATTTATATTATGATTCATTATTATAATAATTATATAATCACGTGAAACATGCATTTTCGTAATAATAATATATAACTCACGATAAACCCTTCATAACATAATGGCGGTTATAAATAATCCCTGTTTCTTCTTATTTAAAAATGTAATTCCTTATTGTAATACTCATTATTTTATATGAATGACATTGATATATTTTGAACATTTTGAAAGTATTGTCATGTTTGTATTATGAATTTAGAAAAAAAATGATGCTTGGATGTTGGGGTATGAATACATGATTTCGGAAGTCTACTTTCATTTTGTCTACAGTGTACACACTGAACAGAAAAGAAAATCTCTTAAATTACACAAGACCCCTACTGTTCTCATATTTGGGTAGTGCAGAGGTTGACAAATAATAAAATGTAAGTTTCACTTCTTTCATTTGGTTCTCTCTATTATTGACAGGCCTTTATTATTTACTATTGAATAAAGAACACAAATCAATGGTGGGCTCACACCTATATAAGGGGGTCAATATACATTTCCGTAGAATGTATCGCAAATGTAAAAATGCCACAGTTGTGTGAAGGCATATAGATATATTTACTTTCGTGAATATCGGAAAAGTTAACATGTAAATAGAGGGCAATAAAGAGATACCATAGGTCATTGTAATTTTTCAGTCGTGCAAAAATTGTGTTTGCTGTGGCAACAACATTATATATAATTACAGATACAACCTAGATTCTGTGGTATGTGGGGCACGACTATATACTATATTAAATTAATCAGTACAGACTTTATCAGTACATACTATATCAGTTCATAATATATATCAGTACATACTATATCAGTACATACATTATGTAACATGTGTACGTCGCATGTGCTATATCAATATTTTTTTATGCGTTTGGCGCATTCAGGAGTTGTGCGTACGCAATGATGAAAGCAGTACTCTGTTTCTCGTTTTTTTTCCTTGGACTACAGGTTGTGTCTGGCAAATGTAAGTATTCATTATCTTATAAAATCTTGCAATTATTTGATAACTGTACGTATTTATCTCAATTATTTTACAGTTACTCAGGATATATATTGTTGTTAGGGTGGATGCTGTCGTTGCTATATCATCTATAATATGTACATCTGAGTAACAAAATAAAAAGTTCAATTTATTCGAACGACGTCTTACCGAAACAATGCTGCGTAATATTTTTTAATATTTTACCTGGGCTAATTTACCTAGGTATGGTAGTCGCAGTTCAAAGCTTCGTAGGATATATGTTCTATAGCTAGTAGCTTTCAAAAAGTAAAAGACGTCCATGAAATTCTACCACTGAAACAAATAGAGTACCGAATTGCCGAATATCCTTGTTCCGCTCTGATATAAATACCAGCTATCTAGGGACTATTTTCGGTCTTTCTATATGTTTCTTCATAGTACCATTGATTTATTACTACGGCTTATATCTTTTCGTATACACATATATAATAAGCATAGCGGCTTAAGTTTTAAAAGATTAATGTATAAACAGCATTATACTTTTAAACTTGCAACAGCCTCCAAGGCACAGTGGGCACAGCCGCTGATTAAACCCTGGCGACCCTGGTTCGAATGAGTATCTTTTTTGTTTTGGTTAATTTCACTTGCAATTCTTTTTTTGCTTACAGTCATCCATAAACAGTCATCCGATTGAAACAAAAGTTCAATAAAAATAATTTGTTTATATGTGCATTTATATCTTTGCATATATTTAGCGGCCGTTGTTTGTTATATTTAAAAAAAATTCACAATTCAACTATGAAATTGAACTAAAATTAAAAATACTATATAGATATATAGTTTTTTGTCTCGGAGCTAAAGGTGTGAAGAACGTCATAATTGAAGTGTCTTTGAGAAACATAATTCAATTTTGAGATTAAATATTTGTTAACATATGCCATCTTGAGATTTAACTTTCTTTGCGATGTATCAATACATCTAGATCGTACTTTCTTTGAAATACATATATCAACCTGGTGACTGAACTTTGTTTAAGATGTATACAATGTACATGTAGATTATCTTGGAAATTGAATAATATTAGAAATACATAATTCAACTTGGAAATATAACTTTTTTACAATATGTGCAATAGATAAACTCTGGAATCGAACTCAATTAAGAGGTTGAGTTTTTTCGTGGTGAGGGAGGGTTAAATATACACATAACTAAGAGATGGGTGTTTTTAAATAGAATTGCATTGGAATTTTGACAGGTTTTATAAAATATATATAATTCAATTTAAAGCGGGGTGGCCCGTATATAATTATGTTCCGTGAAATCAATACAACACTGGACGTATAATTGCAATAGTGGCTATCCTGATCATGTTTATCGTCAAACACAAGTATTTAAACTCGCTAGTATCGCCGATATTGGAATCAGACCTGACCTGTGGAATCAAGTGATTTAGTAGTTTAATCCGTAAACTTCCAGACATTTCCGAGCATCACAGATTAAACTCGGATAAGCTTCAGCATAGCAGTGATTAAAAATGCGAACTGTCACTCGGCGGATCGGTTTTCGCATCCCGTAAAATTATATTTTTATTTCATTTTTTTTAATTTTATTTCCTTTGCAACGCTATTTTCCTATAGAGCTCTATATACGGCTTCTAATAAAAAAGATTTCCAACAAATAGGAACAAAACTAGTTTATGATCATATCCGTCAGTGAAGCAGCTAATATGCATATAAGAGTTACCGGTCACGGAATTTAGATTTAAACTCGATCTATTCACGTTTTAGAAAATACGATACGGCTGTTCTAAATGCATCGAAAATCATGAGAATTCACGAAACAAAAGGTTATTTATGTCATATCTTCAGATACTAGTTAGGCCGCTGAACTTTTTCTTTTAGAAAGTGTAAACGTGTATATTGATTTTTGTATGTATACCTATGAAGATCATTTGGGAGACTGAACTTTCTTAGAAACATATACAAATAGCTATCATCTTAGAGACTGGAACTGTGAAATATTATTTTGCAGTTAAACATTCTAAATAAAAGTAAAATAAGCATAAACATATCCTGTTTAATGTAGTTTGTATCCATACAACAAACAACGGTTCGTCGTTAGTAACCCCTAATAAATCACTTTTAATCAACATTTTGATATAATGTTCCGTGCTACACCTGAAACCAACTTTGTCCTCGTTACAGTACTTTAAGGACTTTAAATCCCAAACATACAAATTAACATCGGGTTCAAAACATTGTGGTCGTCCCCTAACTGTTGATTTAGTCCCGCCGTTAGGGCCTCCGATAAAGATAAATCATGATGTTTTAAGACAAACAGTGTTACTTCCCTTCACGTTTTGAAAGGCAACTGCTGTTTAGGCCAAGTAATTGCCATAGTTCATATGAATAAAACATAATTAAAGGTTTCTTATAATTGATGAAGTTTATTTAAAGGTAAGCATTATTGAAAATATTTCCAGGATATACCTTTCCATCCGGAGTAACTGCCTTAAAGTAAGGTATCATGCACTTGACAAAACACAAATAAACCCATGACACACATGATTTTCCCATCGATAAATTGACCTGCCAATCACTCTTCAGTCTTTTGGTAAGTAATACAAAATGATATATGTGTTCAAGTATGTAAAGCAACATCATCAGACTTTTGGATATATTCTATTGTCTGGCTGACAATTATTCACCTTTATGTAAATCAGCATTTCTTTTTTGGTCAAATAAAAGCTCTATTTGTCTAGTTTAATAACTAAAACTGTGTAAATTACGAGATATTTTACTACAGAATGTAAAAGAAATCATAACATGACAAGACTGTACATGTTTTACCTCTTAAAAGTTAAGAAGTCGATAAATTACCTCTATTTACTTGAAAAAAAGAACGATTAATGATGATTAATATCACCAGAATGAAAGTTGGTATATTATATTTAATCACCGAGTCTCTTTGTTACAAATCCAAATTCAATTTCAGATTGAGTCTTCAAAATATCAAGTCCATATCCAGGCACACACCTGGCTTTAAATGTATTCTAGGGGATTTCCCATGTATTTGTACTGAGTAAACTTTTGGTAATATCAACGGTACATATACGCGTTAGTATGTTTTTAACGTTTTACTTTCCCATAGCATGAATGTATCTGCTCATAAAATAGCAATGCTTCTTTGATATCAAAAGCATTTTTCTATATTAAAATATTATATTAACATATTATTGGGGTACATATAAGTAAACGTGTTAAAAGGTTATATGAAGTGGAATAAAGGGTTCCTTAAGTAGAACACATACGGAATGTTGCACTTCTCCTCACCCTTCCCCATTTGTAAATATGGCCGTATAAGTTTGGCTTCTTAAACTTTTCAAGAGTTTTTTTTTAAAAAAGACAGTAAAAATGCATTTGATCAACGTCTTCTTAATGACTCGAACAGTCGTTATCTGATTGTTTTCAAATGTATGTATAATATTGCTTATTTGCAATAATTTATATGTGATTGGAATCCATTGTCTAATGTTTTTAAGTAAATCACACGAGTTACGTTTATTTTAAACAAAACAGATGTTACTTATCAATACCCCACTTAATACTACAATAATGGTTTCTTGTTTCCATTATTAATTTATACATTAGATAGCTTGTTACAATACCTTGCATTGGATCAAAAATAAGTCCAATGTCTTTTTAAAGCGGCAGTAAGTTCTGCCCTTTTCATTCAATATCAAATTGGTATAAAATGTTAAATAAGTAAGCATACTATTAACATTGTTAATTGTCAAAACGCACCATATGTAATATATTCGAGATAATTCGTGAAATAAAAGAGAAAAAATTGTATCTAATATAAGCATTTTTTTTATGGAATTTTAGGGAAACCAACCAAGAAAATACAAAGTAACAACTTTTTTTTTTAAATTTTAACTCATATATTTTTCAAAAATGACTTTTGTGAAATATTCTTTTCTTATATATGAATTTCCGGATAGATAATACTATATTCGCAAGGCTATATGAATCAGACAGACGAATGCAAATGAGACACAATGTCGTAAATTAGTCATAACGAACACTACAGACGTATGGGATTCGAACTCATGAACCTAGATTGATAGTCAGGCGTGCAACCGACTGGCTTTACCTGACCCGGCCTATAATAACTTTAAACATTAAACATTAAAGAATCAATTGTATTTGATTATAAACTGAGTTATCATTATCATTACTACATATCTGGAATAATTAACTGTATGTTTTTTCCTGTACAGGTGATACGGGATGTGGCAAAAAAAATGTCACGAACTTTATCATGCCATTCTCACTTACAAAAAATGATGTCTTGACAAAGACAACCTTTGAGAAGTTGGTGAGTTGATTAAATTATTAACATTACGTTTGCATAACTGATACGGGAAATTGAAACGAGTCTGTTTAAACAATTAGCGCAGCATCATATTGCAATGGGCCAATTTGTATTTTGCATATTCAGTAAATCCATCCCATACAATAGTAGCATATTCTTAGTCTATCCAAGAACCTGATATCTCCCAAATCAGGTCTATTAACTACGAACAAAAAAGCAAGTAAGTCTATGTTTGTCCAACAATTTATAGCAGTTGAACGCTTACTAAACGGGGACGTCAGCCAAACTTGCAATGGAAGCAACTTACCAATCAACGTGCTCAAATGGAATTTTCCCTCCATTGCTATTTAGCGGACCAAATCAGAAGAGCTGGGTTTGTAGTACAGACTAAGAATATTCTTAAATAAGTTACATACATCACGTGTATATCTGATTAAGAGAAGTTTAAATTTTAAAAAAATCCTTGACCCATAAACATTATATGCAGATGAAAAGCTGGCATCTATATATGTATGTAATTTGCCGAAATGTGTATGATTTCCATGAAGTTTAAATTGATGTTGTCCAGCTAAATACTATTTGGACGCCTTTCTTCATTTGTTAAAGATTAAACAATACCTCAGTTTTATCAGACTGCGTTAAAGAGTTGATAATACGTTCCATGTCAACTATATTTGACTTTGACATAGAAAGAGAAATGCTATTGGCATACCATGCTATCAGTAATATCATTTACATATACATAATACTAAAGTACTAAAACAAAAGCAGTAATTATTTTGATTTCAGAAGAGTTTCCAATAATTGTTTGATTGATGAACATTGTTTTAGAGATAACTAATCCAAGACAATACTAACCAATGTATACCATTTTGAATCATTTAAAAAATGTAAACTTCTATGCCCAACTCGATCAGATGCTTTAAATATAATTATCTCCAACAACTATACACGTTTTGGCATCGAAAGCCTGACAATGTCTGTGTGTGTGTGTGTGTGTGTGTGTGTGTGTGTGTGTGTATTTGTATGTGTGTGTGTGTGTGTGTGTGTGTGTGTGTGTGTGTGTTTAAAGGCAACACTTTCAAACACATCCACAACACGACTTAGAAAAAGAACTATTTGCATTACTAGGAGAACGAAAGTTTTGTATTTTGCCATTGACAAGGTATTAACAATTAACGGAAGCGGTCTAACCTTCAAGGCGTTAAATATATGACATTTACAGGAAGTTTTAATATTTAACTGAACTTTAACTTTGCTCATTGCTACATACTTATCCAGTATTGTAAAGTCCAGTGTCAAGCGATTGTTAATCAAAGTTCCTGGGTCGATGAAAAAATATTGTCACTGTATGATGCAGCAATAATAAAGCTATGAAATTATAGCTGCGTGATGTCGGCTTAATAATCGACAATCCTAGATTGACATTGAATCTATGACATGGCCATTTTTAAGGTTGATCTATGAATGCATACATACGTCAACATTCAATGTTGAATGTCGATTTTCGACTTGTACATTGTTTTTCATGTTGATATACTATTGTAGACCAAGGTCTAGATTGAATGTCGATCTACGATTTGTACATTGTTTTTCTTGCTGATATACTATTGCAGACCATGGTCTAGATTGAAATTCGATTTACGACTTGTACATTGTTGTTCACGTTGATATACGATTGCGGACCTGGGTCTAGATTGAATGTCGATCTACGACTTGTACATTGTTTTTCATGTTGATATACGATTGCAGACCTGTGTCTAGATTGAATGGCGACCTACGACTTGTACATTGTTTTTCATGTTGATATACAATTGCAGATTGAATGTCGATCTACGACTTGTACATTGTTTTTCATGTTGATATACGATTGCAGATCTGGGTCTAGATTGAATGTCGATCTACGACTTGTACATTGTTTTTCATGTTGATATAGGATTGCAGACCTGGGTCTAGATTGAATGTCGATCAACGACTTGTACATTGTTTTTCATGTTGATATACGATTACAGACATGGGTCTTGACTAAATATCGATCTACGACTTTTACATTGTTTTTCATGTTGATATACGATTGCAGACCTAGTCTAGATTGAGTATCGATCTACGACTTGTACATTGTTTTTCATGTTGGTTTACGATTGCAGACCTGGATCTAGATTGAATGGCGATTTATGATTTGTACATTGTTTTTCATGTTGATATACGAATGCAGACCAGGGTTCAGATTGAATGGCAATCTTCGACTTGTACATTATTTTTCATAGTGATATACGACTGCGTACCTGGGTCTAGACTGAATGTCGATCAACGACTTGTACATTGTTTTTCATGTTAATATACGATTGCGGACCTGGGTCTAGATTGAATGGTGATCTATGACTACTACATTGTTTTTCATGTTAATATACGATTGCAGACCAGAGACTAGATTGAATGGTGATCTGTTAGTTGTACATTGTTTTTCATGTTGATATACGAATGCAGACCTTGGACTAGATTGAACGGCGATCTGCCAATTGTACATTATTTTTCATGTTGATATACGATTGCAGATCAGGTTCTAGATTGAATGGCGATCTATGACTTGTACATTGTTTTGCATGTTGATATACGATTGCAGACCTGGGTCTAGATTAAATGTCGATCTTCGACTTGTACATTATTTTTCATGTTGATTTAGGATTGCAGACCTGGGTCTAGATTGAATGTCGATCTACAACTTGTACATTGTTTTTCATGTTGATATACGATTGCAGATCAGGGTCTTGACTGAATATCGATCTACGACATGTACATTGTATTTTATGTTGATAAACAATTGCACATCTGGGTCTAGATTGAATGTCATCTACGACTGTCAATATCATTCCAACTTCACGTTGCTTAAAATTATTAAATAACTTCAATATATGTTATATATTAAGGAATGATATAATTTAATATTTCAGCTTGTTTTTAATTCAACAAATACGTTTAATGTCTGTTCACGGTTTTTTTTAGAAATTTTATTTTTTATTACATAAGGTTTTGGACAGACCTTATTTGGGTATAACAGAACTACACCAGACCGGAAACATACCCCACCATTTCGGGTTCAGCATGTCAATAAAAACAACGTCCAATAAAAATTTTGTAAAAAGTGTTCAATTCGATATGGAGCGGTAAGTATGGACTTTATATGTTTTGTTATGCTAATTTTAATGTTTGGATATATTTTAAAATGACTAAGTGTTAAAGTAGACAGAGGTTTGTTATCCGTTTTTTGTCTTTCAGTATAATTCTTCAATATTGGAGGTAAATAAGGTCAGAGATCCGGCAGGGGCGGTTCAAGGTGAATATATCGAAACATAAAACGAGTATCGAACTAATTTCAGTTTCCCTAGTAAAGATGCATCACCTAGATCTGTCTGTTCAGTAAATGATGAAAAGAATGTTGAATCACAAAGAGGACTGTCTCGTTCGAAGATATTGAAGTTTATCTTATTTAAGAATGTTTTTTTAATATGCAGGACGACATTTTCCATTTTATTCGCCAATGTTTTAGCATAACGCGGTACTGGACAATGAGGGATTATATCGCGGGCAGAGATTTAGTATTTGTTTAACAAAATTAAAGAATATAACACTACAGAGACAAATACATTGATAAGTTATTGAACAGAATATACATAATATATGATGTTTGATATAAATGTGCAGGTTTACTGCCAAGTTCGAAAAATATCGGCAATATAGGTGGGGCCTCATTAAATATCAACAATATAGGTTGGGCCTCATTAAATATCGACAATATAGGTGGGACCTCATTAAATATCGACAATATAGGTGGGACCTCATTAAATATCGACAATATAGGTGGGGCCTCATAAAATTTTAAAGGACCAAAAGGCATTATTGAAGCGGAATTTTACGTACCAAATCATCCTTTACACAGTCACATGAACATATATCCACTATAGCAAGGAAACAGAGAGAGAGGCGATTTTCTATAGATTCGTGTTATGAATAGTGTTATTATGTTAATGACATTGGCATAGTTCTGTCTGTCTGGTAGTCACATAGTCACGTACGATATCGACTTCTTACTCATCAGTTGTTATAATTTCCTTAAAAAGTCACTTATTGAACTGACCTCGTGATTCATCTCGCAGAAAAGATTACACACTAAATTGTTTATGGCTAAGTCATCAGTAAATATTTATCTGGCTGGAAAAGTTACGACGTATTCAATTGTTTACTGCGAATTGACAGTAAGTGATTATCTGGCTGAAAATTCGCTTATTTAATTGTCGATGACTACATGATTATTAAGTGATTATCTGGCTGATGATTATCTGGCTGAAAAGTCGCTTATTTAATTGTTGATGGCGACATGATCAGTAAGTGATTATCTGGCTGATGATTATCTGGCTAAAAAGTCGCTTATTTAATTGTTGATGGCGACATGATCAGTAAGTGATTATCTGGCTGATGATTATCTGGCTGAAAAGTCGCTTATTTAATTGTTGATGGCGACATGATCATTAAGTGATTATCTGGCTGATGATTACATGGCTGAAAAGTCGCTTATTGAACTGTTGATGGCGACATGATCAGTAAGTGATTATCTGGCTGAAATAAGTCACTTATTGAGTTGTTGATGGCGGTGACTATCTGGCTGAATAGGTTCGCTTATTGAATTGTTGATGACTACATGATCAGTAAGTGATTATCTGGCTGATGATTATCTGGCTGAAAAGTCGTTTATACAATTGTTGATGACTACTGATTAGTAAGTGATTATCTGGCTGATAAATATCTGGCTGAAAAGTCGTTTATTGAATTGTTGATGGCAACATGATCAGTAAGTGATTATCTGGCTGAAAAGGTTCGCTTATTAAATTGTTGATGACTACATGATCAGTAAGTAATTATCTGGCTGATAAAGTCGCTTTTTTAATTGTTGATGGCGACATGATCAGTAAGTGATTATCTGGCTGAAAAGGTCACTTATTGAGTTGTTGATGGCATTGATTATCTGGCTGATGATTATCTGGCTGATCAAGTCGCTTATTTAATTGTTGATGGCAACATGATCAGTAAGTGATTATCTTGATGATGATTATCTGGCTGATAAAGTCGCTTTTTAATTGTTGATGGCGACATGATCAGTAAGTGATTATCTGGCTGAAAAAGGTCACTTATTGAGTTGTTGATGGCAGTGATTGTCTGGCTGATGATTATCTGGCTGATAAAGTCGCTTTTTTAATTGTTGATGGCGACATGATCAGTACGTGATTATCTGGCTGATGGTTATCTGGCTGAAAAGTCGCTTCTTGAATTTTTGATGGCGACATGATCAGAAAGTGATTATCTGGCTGAAAAATGTCACTTATTGAATTGTTGATGGCAGTGATTATCTGGCTGATGATTATCTGGCTGAAAGGTCGCTTATTGAATTGTTGATGGCGACATGATCAGTAAGTGATTATCTGGCTGAAAAATGTCACTTATTGAATTGATGATGGCAGTCATTATCTGGCTGATGATTATCTGGCTGAAAAATCGCTTATTTAATTGTTGATGGAAACATGATCAGTAAGTAATTATCTGGCTGAAAAGGTTCGCTTATTTAATTGTTGATGACTACATGATCAGTAAGTAATTATCTGGCTGATAAATTGCTTTTTTAATTGTTGATGGCGACATGATCAGTAAGTGATTATCTGGCTGAAAAGGTTCGCTTATTTAATTGTTGATGACTACATGATCAGTAAGTAATTATCTGGCTGATAAATCGCTTTTTTAATTGTTGATGGCGACATGATCAGTAAGTGATTATCTGGCTGATGAGTATCTGGCTGAAAAGTCGCTTCTTGAATTGTTGATGGCGACATGATCAGTAAGTGATTATCTGGCTGATGGTTATCTGGCTGAAAAGTCGCTTCTTGAATTGTTGATGGCGGCATGATCAGTAAGTGATTATCTGGCTGAAAAATGTCACTTATTGAATTGTTGATGGCAGTGATTATCTGGCTGAAAAAGTTCGCTTATTGAATTGTTGATTGCAGTCATTATCTGGCTGATGATTATCTGGCTGAAAAGTCGCTTATTTAATTGTTGATGACAACATGATTAGTAAGTGATTATCTGGCTGATGATTATCTGGCTGAAAAGACGCTCATTTAATTTTTTATTGCAACATGATCAGTAAGTGATTATCTGGCTGAATAATGTCACTTATACAGTTGTTGATGGCAGTGATTATCTGGCTGAAAAAGTTCGCTTATTCAATTGTTGATGACTACATGATAAGTAAGTGATTATCTGGATGATGATTATCTGGTTGAAAAGTCGCTTATTTAATTGTTGATTGCAACATGATCAGTAAGTGATTATCTGGCTGAAAAAGTTCGCTTATTGAATTGTTGATGACTACATGATCAGTAAGTGATTATCTGGCTGATGATTATCTGGCTGAAAAGTCGCTCATTTAATAGTTGATGGCAACATGATCAGTAGGTGATTATCTGGCTGAAAGATGTCACTTATTGAGTTGTTGATGGCGGTGATTATCTGGCTGAAAAAGTTCGTTTATAGAATTGTTGATGACTACATGATAAGTAAGTGATTATCTGGCTGATGATTACCTGGCTGAAAAGTCGCTTATTTAATTGTTGATGGCGACATGATCAGTAAGTGATTATCTGGCTGATGATTATCTGGCTGAAAAGTCGCGTATTGAATTGTTGATGGCGACATGATCAGTAAGTGATTATCTGGCTGAAAAAATCACTTACTGAGATGTTGATGGTAGTGATTATCTGGCTAAAAATGTTCGCTTATTTAATTGTTGATGGCTACATGATCAGTAAATGATTATCTGGCTGATGATTATCTGGCTGAAAAGTCGCTTATTTAATTGTTAAGGAGAAATATACCTTTTAAATTATTTTCGAAATCAGTTGAATATTTGGTATGTAATGAAACTAGAAGTAATTTCCAATTTGAATATGCTTTTTTTTCTGCGGTTAATATAACACTTCTTTACCTATGACGTCGTAAACATGGCCATGTTTGGTCTTTCTGACGTCCCGATTTATAGCAGCAAAATCGCGTATTTGTCGACCTCAGTCAAGTTATACCGAATGTACAGAATCGAAACATATATCACCACGTACAAATTCAACGGATATATGAATTTACAGATGCAATAATTACGACGAACGCCAAATTCTGAAAATATTAGCGAAAAACGGTAATTATTATTTTCTCGATTTTTTCGAAAAAAATGCTTTAAATCAAAATAACCAAAAAACAAAACCGAGCGATTTTTGAATAATTTTTATTTGATTTCTAACAATAAGATTCACAGTGATTGTGAGATTTTAAGAACAATTGACAAAATAGATTTTTTTTTTATTTTTAATTATTTAACCCCACCCTGCGTCAAAAAAGACGTCAACATATTGCATAATTCTACGCGTTTTCCATCAGATTTTTGGCGGTTTATTAAGGTTAAAATATTTTCTAAATCAGTGGTTCAATTAGTATATTATGAAACTAGAATTAATTTCCAATGTGAATATGTATTTTTTGCAGCGGTCAATAGAATATATATTTATATGTGACGTCGTAAACATGGCCATGTTCAGCCTTTTTGACGTCCGAATGTATAGCAGCCAATCGCATATTTTTCGACCTCAGTTGAGTTATTTCTAATACACAGAATAGAAACATATATCACCACGAACACATTTGACGGATGTATCGATTTACAAATGCAAAAATTACGACGAACCCCACATTTTGAAAATACTAGCGAAAAACGGAAACTATTTTTTTCTCGATTTTTTTCGAAAAACGGCTTCAAATCAAAATTACCACAAAACAAATCAAGCGAAGTTTGCATAATATTTATATGATTTTATACTGTATATTGTACAATTATTGTGAGTTTTTTAGAAAAATTGACAAACTTAATTGTTTATGATATTCAATTATTTAACCCTACCCTACGTCAAAAAACGCTTTAAAGCAAACGTCAATGTCGGTATAGCGCATGAGGTATACGTTTTGTGATAATTAAACAAGTTTGTTCTTACCATTATATTAGTATTTTGTACACCCAAGTTATATATACTTCTGCTGTTTAGTGGCAACTAATCTGTCTATAGCATTTATGATAGCGTGTCTTTTTGGTGCACGTACAAAACCGTCATTTTTTTTTCACTTACAGGGAACTGGATTCCAAAACAATATTCTCATTTCTGACTAGCTCCACGACTGCTAGTGAAATTTGGACATCACGGTTGTCAATTATTAGAACAACAGGTCTGGCCGTTCTAAAGTTCGGAGCAAACTGTTCAGTACACATTCATAAAATAAGCTTGAAACAATACCCACTGTAGCAGTGAAAAGCCACCCGTCCACCCAGCCCCATGCTCCTACGTACGTTCAATGACAATATACCTGGATCGTGGCTTTTTACTGCTCATCATAGACGGTATTGTTTCAAGCCCATTTTATGTATGTGTAACAGTTTGCTCCGAATTTTAGAAAGGCCAGACCTGTTGTTCGAATAATTGACAACCGTGATGTCCACATTTCACTAGCAGTCGTGGAGCTAGTCAGAAATGAGAAAATTGTTTTGGAATCCAGTTCCCTGTAAATGAAAAAAAAATGACGGTTTTGTACGTACACCAAACAGACACGCTATCATAAATGCTATAGACAAATTAGTTGCTACTAAACAGCAGAAGTATATATAACTAGTGTGCACAAAATACTAATATAATGGTAAGAACAAACTTGTTTAATTATCACAAAACGTATACCTCATGCGCTATACCGACGTTGACGTTTGCTTTAAAGCGTTTTTTGACGTAGGGTAGGGTTAAATAATTGAATATCATAAAAAATCTAGTTTGTCAATTTTTCTAAAAATCTCACAATTATTGTACAATATATAGTATGAAAACATATAAAAAACTATGCAAAATTCGCTTGATTTGATTTTTGGTAATTTTGATTTGAAGCCGTTTTTACGAAAAAAATCGAGAGAAAAAATAGTTTCCGTTTTTCGCTAGTATTTTCAAAATGTGGCGTTCGTCATAATTTTTGCATCTGTAAATGCATGCATCCGTCAAATGTGTACATGGTGATATATGTTTCTATTCTGTGTATTAGGAATAACTCAACTGAGGTCGAAAAAATACGCGATTTTGCTGCTTTACATTGGGACGTCAAAAAGGCTGAACATGGCCATGTTCACGACGTCACATATAAATATATATTCTATTGACCGCTGCAAAAAATACATATTCACATTGGAAATTTCTTCTAGTTTCATAATATACTAATTGAACCACTGATTTAGAAAATAATTTAACCTTAATCAACTGCCGAAAATCTTATGGAAAACGCGTAGAATTATGCAATATGTTGACGTCTTTTTTGACGCAGGGTGGGGTTGAATAATTAAAAATAAAAAAAAATCTAGTTTGTCAATTGTTCTAAAAATCTCACAATCACTGTGAAACTTATTGTTAGAAATCAAATAAAAATTATTCCAAAATCGCTTGGTTTGTTTTTTGGTAATTTTGATTTGAAGCATTTTTTTCGAAAAAAATCGAGAAAATGATAATTTCCGTTTTTCGCTAGTATTTTCAAAATGTGGCATTCGTCGTAATTTTTGCATCTGTAAATTCATATATCCGTTGAATGTGTTCGTGGTGATATATGTTTCGATTCTGTACATTCGGTATAACTTGACTGAGGTCGACAAATACGCGATTTTGCTGCTATAAATCGGGACGTCAGAAAGACCAAACATGGCCATGTTTACGACGTCATAGGTAAAGAAGTGTTATATTTACCGCAGAAAAAAAAGCATATTCAAATTGGAAATTACTTCTAGTTTCATTACATACTAAATATTCCCTTGATTTCGAAAATAATTTAAAAGGTATATTCCTCCTTAATGGCGACATGATCAGTAAGTGATTATCTGGCTGAAAAGTCGCGAATTGAATTGTTGATGGCGACATGATCAGTAGGTGATTATCTGGCTGAAAAAGGTCACTTATAGAATTGTTGATGGCAGTGATTATCTGGCTGAAAAAAACTCGCTAATAGAATTGTTGATGACTACATGATTAGTAAGTGATTATTTGGCTGATGATTATCTGGCTGAAAAGTCGCTTATTGAATTGTTGATGGCGACATGACCAGTAGGTGATTATCCGGCTGAATAAGGTCACTTATAGAATTGTTGATGGCAGTGATTATGTGTCTGAAAAAAACTCGCTTATAGAATTGTTGATGACTACATGATTAGTAAGTGATTATCTGACTGATAATTATCTGGCTGAAAAGACGCTTATTTAATTGTTGATGGCGAAATGATCAGTAAGTGATTATCTGACTGATGATTATCTGGCTGAAAGTCGCTTATTTAATTGTTGATGCCGACATGATCAGTAAGTGATTATCTGGCTGAAAAAGGTCACTTCTTGAGTTGTTGATGGCAGTGATTATCTGGCTGAAAAAGTTTGCCTATAGAATTGTTGATGACTACATGATTAGTAAGTGATTATCTGTCTGATGATTATCTGGCTGAAAAGTCGCTTATTTAAATGTTGATGGCGACACGATCAGTAAGTGATTATCTAGCTGAAAGAGGTCACTTATTGAGTTGTTGATGGCAGTCATTATCTGGCTGATGATTATCTGGCAGATAAAGTCGCTTTTTTAATTGTTGATGGCGACATGATCAGTAAGTGTTTATCTGGCTGATGATTATCTGGCTAAAAAGTCACTTATTTAAATGTTGATGGCGACATGATCAGTAAGTGATTATCTGGCTGAAAGAGGTCACTTATTGAGTTGTTGATGGCAGTCATTATCTGGCTGATGATTATCTGGCAGATAAAGTCGCTTATTTAATTGTTGATGGCGACATGATCAGTAAGTGATTATCTGGCTAAAAAAGGTCACTTCTTGAGTTGTTGATGGCAGTGATTATCTGGCTGAAAAAGTTCGCCTATAGAATTGTTGATGACTACATGATTAGTAAGTCATTATCTGGCTGATGATTATCTGGCTGAAAAGTCGCTTATTTAAATGTTCATGGCGACACGATCCGTAAGTGATTATCTGGCTGAAAGAGGTCACTTATTGAGTTGTTGATGGCAGTCATTATCTGGCTGATGATTATCTGGCAGATAAAGTCGCTTTTTTCATTGTTGATGGCGACATGATCAGTAAGTGTTTATCTGGCTGATGATTATCTGGCTAAAAAGTCGCTTATTTAATTGTTGATGGCTACATGATCAGTAAATGATTATCTGGCTGATGATTATTTGGCTGAAAAGACGCTTATTAAATTGTTAATGGCGACATGATCAGTAAGTGATTATCTGGATGAAAAGGGTCACTTTTTGAGTTGTTGGTGGCAGTGATTATATTTCTGAAAAAGTTCTCTTATAGAATTGTTGATGACTAAATGTTTAGTAAGTGATTATTTGGCTGATGATTATCTGGCTGAAAAGTCGCTAATTGAATTGTTGATGGCGACATGATCAGTAGGTGATTATCTGGCTGAAAAAGGTCACTTATAGAATTGTTGATGGCAGTGATTATCTGGCTGAAAAAAACTCGCTAATAGAATTGTTGATGACTACATGATTAGTAAGTGATTATCTGACTGATAATTATCTGGCTGAAAGACGCTTATTTAATTGTTGATGGCGAAATGATCAGTAAGTGATTATCTGACTGATGATTATCTGGCTGAAAGTCGCTTATTTAATTGTTGATGGCGACATGATCAGTAAGTGATTATCTGGCTGAAAAAGGTCACTTATTGAGTTGTTGATGGCAGTCATTATCTGGCTGATGATTATCTGGCAGATAAAGTTGCTTTTTTAATTGTTGATGGCGACATGATCAGTAAGTGTTTATCTGGCTGATGATTATCTGGCTAAAAAGTCGCTTATTTAAATGTTGATGGCGACATGATCAGTAAGTAATTATCTGGCTGAAAGAGGTCACTTATTGAGTTGTTGATGGCTGTCATTATCTGGCTGATGATTATCTGGCAGATAAAGTCGCTTATTTAATTGTTGATGGCGACATGATCAGTAAGTGATTATCTGGCTGAAAAAGGTCACTTCTTGAGTTGTTGATGGCAGTGATTATCTGGCTGAAAAAGTTCGCCTATAGAATTGTTGATGACTACATGATTAGTAAGTCATTATCTGGCTGATGTTTATCTGGCTGAAAAGTCCCTTATTTAAATGTTGATGGCGACACGATCCGTAAGTGATTATCTGGCTGAAAGAGGTCACTTATTGAGTTGTTGATGGCAGTCATTATCTGGCTGATGATTATCTGGCAGATAAAGTCGCTTTTTTTAATTGTTGATGGCGACATGATCAGTAAGTGTTTATCTAGCGGATGATTATCTAGCTGAAAAGTCACTTATTGAATTGTTGATGGCGACATGATCAGTAAGTGATTATCTAGCTGAAAAATGTCACTTATTGAATTGATGATGGCAACATGATCAGTAAGTGATTATATGGCTGAAAAGTCGCTTTTTTTAATTGTTGGAGGCGACATAATAAGTAATTGATTATCTGGCTCAAAAGTCGCTTGTTTAATTGTAGATGGCAACATGATCAGAAGGTGATTATCTGGCTGAAAAAGTCGCTTTTTTAATTGTTGATGGCGACATGATCAGTAAGTGATTATCCAGCTAATGATTATCTTGCTGATGAAGTCGCTTTTTTAATTGTTGATGGCGACATGATCTGTAAGTGATTATCTGGCCGATGATTATCTGGCTAAAAAAATGCTTATTGAATTATTGATGTCGACATGATCAGTAAGTGATTATCTGGCTGAAAAGTCGCTTATTTAATTGTAGATAGCAACATGATCAGTAAGTGATTATCTGGCTGAAAAAGTCGCTTTTTTAATTGTTGATGGCCACAGGATCAGAAAGTGATTATATGGCTGATGGCTGAAAAAGTCGCTTTTTTAATTGTTGATGGCGACATGATCAGTTAGTGATTATCCAGCTAATGATTATCTGGCTGATAAAGTCGCATTTTTAATTGTTGATGGCGACATGATCTGTAAGTGATTATCTGGCCGATGATTATCTGGCTGAAAAAACGCTTATTGAATTGTTGATGTCGAAATGATCAGTAAGTGATTATCTGGCTGAAAAGTCGCTTATTTAATTGTAGATAGCAACATGATCAGTAAGTGATTATCTGGCTGAAAAAGTCGCTTTTTAAATTGTTGATGGCGACAGGATCAGTAAGTGATTATCTGTCTGAAATGTCGTTTTTTTAATTGTTGATGGCGACATGATCAGTAAGTGATTATCTGGCTGAAAAGTCGCTGATGTAATTGTTGATGGCGACATAATCAGTAAGTGATTATCTAGAAGAAAAAAATTGCTTATTTAGTTGTTGATGGCCAATTGATCAGTGATTGATTTTCTGGCTGAAAAATTCGCTTTTTTAATTGTTGATGGCGACATGATCAGTAAGTGATTATCTGTCTGAAATGTCGTTTTTTTAATTGTTGATGGCGACATAATCAGTAAGTGATTATATTGCAGAAAAAGTTGCTTATTTAGTTGTTGATGGCCAATTGATTAGTAAGTGATTTTCTGGTTGGAAAAGTCGTTAATTTAATTGTTGATGGCGATATGATCAGTAAGTGATTATCTAGCTGAAAAAGTCGCTTATTTAATTGTTGATGGCCAATTGATCAGTATGTGATTATCTAGCTGAAAAAGTCGCTTATTGAATTGTTGATGGCCACATGATCAGTAAGTGATTATCTGGCTGAAAAGACGCTTATTTAATTGTTGATGGAAACATGATCCGTAAGTGATTATCAGGCTGAAAAGTTGCTTATTTAGTTGTTGATGGTAACATGATCAGTAACTGATAATCTGGCTGAAAAAAGTGGCTTATTTAATTGTTGATGGCGACATGATCAGCAAGTGATTATCTGGCTGAAAAAGTCGCTTATTTGATTGTTGATGGCGACATGATCAGTAATTGATTATCAGGCTGAAAAGTCGCTTATTTAATTGTTGATGGCAAATTGATCAGTTAGTGATTAATTGGCTGAAAAGTCGCATATAGAATTGTTGATGGCGACATGATCCGTAAGTGATTATCTGGCTGAAAAGTTGCTTATTTAATTACTGATGGCCACATGATCAGTAAGTGATTATCTTGCTGAAAATGTCGCTTATATAATTGTTGATAGTCACATGATATCTAAGTGATTATCAGGCTGAAAAAGTCGCTTATTTAATTGTTGATGGCAACATGATCCGTAAGTGATTATCTAGCTGAAAAAGTCTCTTATTTAATTACTGATGGACACATGATCAGTAAGTGATTATCTTGCTGAAAATGTCGCTTATATAATTGTTGATAGCGTCATGATCAGTAAGTGATTATCGGGCTGAAAAGGTCGCTTATTTAATTGTTGATGGCGTCATGATCAGTAAGTGATTATCAGGCTGAAAAGTCGCTTATTTAATTGTTGATGGCCACATGATCAGTAAGTGATAATCTGGCTGAAAAAAGTGGCTTATTTAATTGTTGATGGCGACATGATCAGCAAGTGATTATCTGGCTGAAAAAGTCGCTTATTTGATTGTTGATGGCGACATGATCAGTAATTGATTATCAGACTGAAAAGTCGCTTATGTAATTGTTGATGGCAAATTGATCAGTTAGTGATTAATTGGCTGAAAAGTCGCCTATAGAATTGTTGATGGCGACATGATCCGTAAGTGATTATCTGGCTGAAATGTCGCTTATTTAATTGTTGATAGTCACATGATATCTAAGTGATTATCAGGCTGAAAAGTCGCTTATTTAATTGTTGATGGCCACATGATCAGTAAGTGATTATCTGGCTGAAAAAGTAGCTTATTTAATTGTCGATGGCGACATGATCAGTAAGTGATTATCTGGCTGAAAAGTTGCTGGTGTAATTGTTGATGACGACATGATCAGTAAGTGATTATCTGGCTGAAAAAGTCGCTTATTGAATTTATGATAGCGACATGATCAGTAAGTGATTATCTGGCTGAAATGTCGCTGATGTAATTGTTGATGTCGACTTGATCAGTAAGTGATTATCTAGCAGAAAATGTCGCTTATTTAGTTGTTGATGGCGACATGATCAGTAAGTGATTATCTAGCAGAAAAAGTCGCTTATTTAGTTGTTGATGGCCAATTGATCAGTAAGTGATTATCTGGCTGAAAAAGTCGCTAATTTAATTGTTGATGGCGACATGATCTGTAAGAGATTATCTAGCTGAAAAAAATGCTTATTTAATTGTTGATGGCCACATGATCAGTAAGTGATTATTTGGCTGAAAAGTCGCTTATGTAAATGTTGATGGCGACATGATCAGTAAATGATTATCATGCTGAAAAGTCGCTAATTTAATTGTTGATGGCCTATTGATCAGTAAGTGATTATCTGGCTGAAAAAGTCGCTTATTTAATTGTTGATGGCCACATGATCAGTAAGGGATTATCAGGCTGAAAAGTCGCTTATTTAGTTGTTGATGGTCACATGATCAGTAAGTGATTATCATGCTGAAAAGTCGCTTATTTAATTGTTGATTGCGACACGATCAGTAAGTGGTTATCAGGCTGAAATATCGCTTATTTAGTTGTTGATGGCCAATTGATCAGTAAGTGATTATCTGTCTGAAAAAGTCACTTATTGAATTGTTGATGGCGACATGATCCGTAAGTGATTATCAGGCTGAAATGTCGCTTCTTTAATTGTTGATGGCCACATGATCAGTAAGTAAATATCCGGCTGAAATGTCGCGTATTTAATTGTTGATGGCCACATGATCAGTAAGTAAATATCCGGCTGAAAAAGTCGCTTATTTAGTTGTTGATGGCCACATGATTAGTAAGTGTTTATCAGGCTGAAAAGTCGCTTATTTAGTTTTTGATGGACACATGATCAGTAAGTGATTATCATGCTGAAAAGTCGCTTACTTAATTGTTGATGGCCACATGATCAGTAAATGATTATCCAGCTGAAAAGATCAGTGCCTTGTCATGAAGTGTTCGAGGTCATGATTATTTTTTGTTGATGGCACGTTATGTAGAATGTTATATATCATTCTGATATGAGCATCTTAACAAAGTAAAGCGCTTGATTTAATAGAAAACCTACATGTTTACTGTTTAGTGAAATAAGAGTATATGATGTTCTAAACTTCTGAGTTGTCAGAAAGTCAAAGCAATTTGATTGGATAGAAAGCCAAGGCAAAATGATTGGATAGAAAATCAAGAAAAGGTGATTGGATAGAATATCAAGACAATTTGATTGGAGAGAAAATTAGGTTGAACTTTATCTATGAAAAAGTACATATCTAGAAAAAGAAATGTTTTTAAGATGCATCCCTGAAGTAAACATGCATTTTTATTTGGCAAGAGTGCATATGTCAGTGAGGGAAATGAATGTATGTAATATTTATACAGTACAACAGTTTATCAAAAACTCAAAAGTTATTGCAACAAATATCTCTAATGACATTCAATGCTCAGCTGGTTTGCAGCACTTAAAGAAAAAGAATGATATGAACTTTCTGATTCAGCGTTTTGTCATTTATTCATTTTTCAATTTGTTATTCTTGGTTTATTTAATGTTGTAAGCTATTGTCATCTCAACTTACTTTTTTTTTAATTTAAAGTGATGGTGGTTACTAATGTTATAAGAAAGTGTGACCCAATCCGTTTGCTTGTAACTTAGCAACAATAACATATGTTTAAACCAGCAAGCTTGAATTATACTTTAAGTACAAAAAAATCAATATCATGGTGTCTATATATCTACTGTTAAGAAATATATTTTAGTGACAAGCCTTCCTGCCGCAATGGTAGTACTGAAATGGAATACATACCTGCATTAGCTAAAGACAAGGCAGTCTTCAACTTCTGGGAATTACCACGTGAACTAGAAAGTACGTTACACAAATCATATGTATATAGAAATAGATATGAAATAACTTTAGTACACGTCAATGTAAATGAAATTATTGTTCCACTTATCATTATATTATGAAACCTCTTACATCATTATAACAAAGTAAACCATGTGATTCTAAGGTTTTCATTGTATTTTTAATTAACCGCATTGAACATATTGCACACGACGTCTCAGTACTATGCTTTTTTACTATATAATTATTATATAAGTAAATATATCGGTAATCTAACGTTGTTTATCGTTTTGTCCACACACAGCTATCAACTGCACAGAGGTGTGGTTTTCCTCTTGCCCGGAACGCTACATTTGGAAGGTCATATGCCGAGACAACGGCGCACGTGATCCATACTGCCCCTCGCAACTGGCCTTCGTGATTCTGATGGTGCCTAAAACCGATTACTATACCGACGCAGATGAACTACCTTGGAAACAAATAGCATATGATCTTTCGAAAAATACCGAATTGAAGATGGGAGGTCATTCAAACATGCAGACACACAACATCTACGTAGCAAACAGTAAGTTCTGTTCATGTTTAACAATTACGAATCAATGGTTGTGTGAACAAAGCATTTTATCCGAACAAAATCTTATCAGATATATATCTAACTAGTTCAATTAATCTGTTGTATCTTAAAATTTTGGATTAAAGTTTAAAAATAGTTCTGAAATTTCGCTCAAGATTTTACAACACGGGCGCAGTTGTAACCGGGGGTTCTATAGGCGACCTCTTTTTGTGTTAAGGTTTTGTTGTTAATGAACATTCCAAGTCCAGTATGTTTTGGATGCAGTTTAATCATATCCGTGCATGAATTAATGTTTCAGCAAGCAAACACATAATTGCATACAAGTGCATAAAGAAGTTCAGCTTAATCATTTGATCAAATACAGGAATCCGATGTTGATGCATAAAGAAATGTAGCATAAAGTTTTAGTAATTAATATTGTAGAAAATCATTAAATAAAAATAACGGTATGTTATATACAACTTTCCTAAATTGATAATGGTAACCATAGAAATTTATTCAGCAAACTATAGCATGGTTACACAGTTATATTAAGCCGGAGTTTTTAAGTTATTAAGACACAGCCTTGCCTAACATATTTGCAGTCTTAATCACTTCCAACAGGGATTACTATTTATTCTTCAAGATTCATTCCCGCCAGTACGGCTATCCCTATAAAAGTTTTCTATCCTAACCTCAATCTACAATACCTATAGTATTTGGTGAAATTGTGGTTCCAACTTATCATCTGATAATTGCAACACATTAATTGATCATTTTTCAGCTTGTGAACCTCATATGCTAGGTTATAGTCGAGGATAGCCAGTATCAGCGGAAACAGCTCAGTAGAAGCAGAAGCAAAACAACAGCAATAACAATAAATATAGTTTTAAAAATGTAAATATGTGTACCATATATATATAATTAAATGAAGTTTGTAATAGGAGAAAAAGTAACAGCAAACCATAAGTCAGTAATATGTAAAACAGATTACCTTGATTTAGTATTGTATCCTGGGAATTATATATATGTGTGTGTGTGTGTGTGGATACTTATTTATGAATAACCAGACATAAATGTACATACCAGACTACGGCGAGCGCGCCTAGCTACAATGCAAACTATAGATATAATATCAAGGCATCTGCCAAACCAATAAAGTTGGCGTCAATCATGGCTTATATACTATGGATTTACATGCAACACATCTCGACTGGACGGACAATTTACATACATGAAGTGATAGCTTTGTATGAGTAGGATACAGTTAAGGATTTATGACTACTCATATGCTATATAAAGGACAGATTTAGAAACCCGCTGTATCATGAAGATACAGAGAATTTATATGTATTTTATTTCATAAAGGGAGAGAATTTAATTCACAACAACGGAATTTCGGATTTGTTAGATCTTTTCAGATGCTCATTAACAATGTATGACATATATATATATATATATGGAGATAATTATTGGTGAATAACCAGTTAATAATATATTTGATAAAGCTATCAGTTAATTTTGATAACGTTACTCAATATTATTACGAATATACTGGAAGTACAATAGCGTCAGTTCCATTCAGTAAATATAAGCTGTTCCGTACAGTATTGATTAGCTGTTCCATACAGTATAGATTAGCTGTTCCGTACAGTATAGATAATCGTTAGTTTGGACCGACGTCTAACCACATGGCAGATGTTAACATTATTATACAATTGCGTGAAAATACTGTATATACCTGATATTGATCCCATGACAACAGTGCAGGATTATTATCATCTGATTGTATGTGTATCCGGCGAAGAGGTATTTGCGGACCAGGTAATGCTAACCAGAGACATAGACTCTGTGGTAAGTGTAGAATAATAATAACAATGTATTTTTTAACAAGATTACTGATTTGAACAAGTCAGTCTCCCTAAAGGCCCTCATGTATACGTCAGATTCTTTTTCTGATAAAACATATGCATAATAAAATACACATCGCGAGTTTTAACAAGGTAAATGGACATCTGCCATATTTATGTACTGTATTCATACACAACATCAATGCCATGTTCAGCCTACACGGGTGGAGGACTCTCACGAGTCAGGAAAATAACAAGGCTAATTGTGAAACGGTGTTGCTACTGAGATGTGAATACTGGACAAGGTCGCATGGACGACATATTGAAAAAAAAGATGTTGAAAGAGTTTCTGGTTCCTTTTTATGTTGAAATAAGATATTATTAAATAAATCACAATTAAATAAGTCACATGTTAATTCTCCTTTTGCGTCTGTGTTACGGCTCTTAATGCAGCTATAACGAATATAAATCAATTATGAAATTACGGTTCATTCAAACAGAGAGACCACTAACATGGAACGAAAATATCGCTCCGTTGTATTGACCTTTTCATGACCAGCGGCGGTTAGTGCAGTGCTTCTCACACCCTCTGGCACTGGCTTGAGAATAATAATAACAATAATAATAATAAATACTTTATTTAAAGAGGAAACACGGTTGGAACAATCTCCAATCTTCCCTGTGGTCCTCAATTATATGCATGTTAACAAAAGTAAGTAATGACAAAATAGAATCGAAGACCTCTATTTTAGTATTAACCAGTATTGACTTAATGATCAAAAGGTAGCAGAAAGTATAGAAAACCTTGTGGAAGAAGTACAACATTTAATTCCAACCGTAGTAAAGGTAAAGACTGTTTTTGTCTACAGATTTGGCACATGCAAAATAGCAGTTAAAACAACGGCTCAAATTTATCTGTCAACCCATTTTTAAGAACCAACTGAGAACTATCTGTTCTTAAAGTGAGTCTGAATGAAACATCATGGCGATGATGATGATGATGATGATGATGATGATGATTGATGATGATGATGATGGTGGTGGTGGTGGTGATAATGATGATGATGATGATGATGATGATGATGATGATGATAATGATGATGATTATGATGATGATGATGGTGATGATGATGATGATGATGATGATGATGAAGATGATGCGTTTGGTTTGGTTTGGTTCGTGTTTTATGGCGTACCAACAGCTGTTAAAAAAAAAGGAAAACTGATGTTGCTCATTTCAGATGTTACAAATATGAACCAAAACCACCAAACATATTGGAATCTAGAATCTCAAGAATTTAAATCCATTAAGTCGCCTTTCACGGTGAACTCAGGGTTACACGGTGGTTGATATTGTTGTCCCATTAGGTTCCCTCTCAGTCACAAGGTGCGATGATACATTTATTTCGGTAGCTTAATGAACAACAATATACAGGGCTTTCCTTGTTTGATTTGATTTTAGACTTTAATATATTACATGCCCACAAAATACTAATTATATTTCGTTTACTTTAAACGTATACACATACATGTTATATATACTTATTTATAAATCATATCCTACATGCAATATATATTACGTAGTAAACTACTTATTTCAACCTCTTCACATTTATAAAGTGCCGCATGGAAGATTCATTTAAAACTAAATGCGTCACCCACTATAAATAAAGTCGCTTATCTTATCTTATCTTAATAAATAAAAGCAATATATAAACTATAAAAGACATTATCTTCATATAATTATCCATGTAAAGATGTATTGCCGTTTTCGTCCATGATTTAAAATATCACGTGTGTAACAGTTGTCTCGGTCAATATTATTTTTTCTGGTGCATAGCACGTCATATTGCACATTATGGAAAAGTCCATAATTGTATGACTGTCTGTGCTGAGACAACATGCCACCCAGCAGTGAAGGTGGCTGACAACCAACGCTGACGTAAGTGCGTCAACGTGATGTAATTGTCGGTTCCGGTCATCGTCTCTCGGAGTTTACCAGGTTGCTGAAGACTGCAAACAGTCAAGGTATGTTGGTAACGTGCCTCAAGTCGCTCGATCGTTTTGCGACAGCACTCAAACTGAAGTACGACCGCCATGGCCGTCACCCCACCCATATCATTCACTTTTGTGTCCGTTTTCAGTAATCCGCGGCTTGTTAATGATTGTGAAAAAAAACAACAACAAAAAATGAAATAATTTTCAAATTGGCCTCTAATGCATGATTCGTATGACGTGGACTAGAAAACATGTCTACCACACGCGGAAAAAGGTGAAATGAATGTTCTGGGCGCTAGCGCTACACGGTAAATATGAGATAAACGCCAAATGATCGTATTCTCAACATCGCCAGGGTAAAAAATACTTATACACAAACATAGACAGACAATGATTACAACAAACAATATACACAACAAACAGTATAGACAACAAACAGTATACACAACAAACAATATACACAAAAAACAATATAAACAACAAACAATATACACAACAAACAATAAACACAACAAACAGTATGCACAATAAACAGTATACACAACAAACAATATACACAACAAACAGCATAGACAACAAACAATATACACAACGAACAATATACACAAAAAACACTATACACAACAAACAGTATACACAAAAAACAATATACACAACAAACAATATACATAACAAACAGTAAAGACAACAAACAATATACACAATAAACAATATACACAATAAACAGTATAAACAATAAACAATATACACAACGAACAATATACATAACAGACACTATTCACAACAAACAGTATACGCAACAAACAGTATAAACAACAAACAATTACATAATAAACAGTAAACACAACAAACAGTATACACAATAAACAATATACACAACAAACAGTATACACAACAAACAGTATACACCACAAAATATACACAATATACACAACAAACAGTATACACAACGAACAATATACACAATAAACAATATACACAACAATCAATATACACCACAAACAGTATACACAACAAACAGTATAGACAACAAACAATATAAATAACAAATAGTATGCACAACAAACAGTATACACAACAAACAACATACACAATAAACAATATACACAACAAACATTATAATATACAAAATAAACGATATACATAACAAACAGTATACATGATAAACGATATACTTGAACATACACTTGCACATAAAAAACGACTTTTACCCATGCTGCTGATATATAATAATTAGTTAAGTGTAACATCAACATTTAATGAAAAAAATGAATTTAAATATAAATTGCCATATGTGGTATGTTTCTTTATTTATTTAATAAGAATATTTGGTGAGTGCTTATATCATTTCTGATTATGCAAATAAAGAAAACTGTAATCTTTGCAAGTCATGATAACGCCCATGATATATATATAAACGCTTGATGTATTGCGCTTGCCAACATCATATAAGCGTTTCACTATTTATTTCTCAGGACCCCACAAAGTGAATAGAATACCAAGAAAGCAGGGCGGCGTGCTTCGCAGTAACCTCACCAATATGTTAATCAAGAACTTTAACAATAAATAAGAAGAACAACATATACTTAAGTGTATCATTTGTAAAGGTGTGTCATACATAAATGTATGGTTACATAAGCTATATGCCAACAGTGCTACATAGTTTTAGCATATGGCAACACTGGGTGATCTAAATTTAATGAGATTTTTGCTCTAAAAGATTTATCTGTCGCTTTTATATCAATATACTGTCTGTACATCAAGCTGAAGTCTATTTCATTTATAATTTTACAAAACAAAAGTAAACCCCCCTTTATTGTTACAATATTTTCATTTTGGGAAGTATTTACTTTTGTAAAGGGAGGTAATAAATAATTTAAACAAGAGTTGTCAATAGACAACAAAGCTCGCTTCTGGGTGTCTAAGTCCAAAAAGGGCCATAACTATGCCAAAATGCAATCAAGAGTTATGGTTCTTGTCTCTGTGTGTTCCATTGATGATGGTGAATACGCATGCTAAGTTTCATTCACATCCAATGAATGGTTGCATAGATATCTTAAACTTAAACGTAAAAGTTTAACCTGGGTGTCTACAGACGACGACGAAGACGACGACGCTGGTGTTATGGCAATAGCTCTCCTTGGACTTCGTCTCGGCGAGCTTAAAATGTTTAATGATACTAGTACGTTTGAATATTTTATTGTTATGGCGTTAATTTCGGACCGGCCTCTCATTCCTTATGATAAAACATGGTTATCTATTTAATATTTTTAATAAGGCATGTTGGCTAATGACTTGAAATCTCCAGTTAATGCTTTAGCCATTTAACAGTTTCATATATATGCTTGTTTTATGGGTTTTCAATAACGTAAGAATCGCCGCTGAGAACATATCAAATATTTCAATTCAAAACGGATGTTGACTCTAAATGCTTGTATATAACGTTTAAATAACAATCAAATAACTATTTTCTACCAAAAAGGTAACAAAAACACGCCCATTGACTTCTCCATTCACGTTAGATCACGGTAACCCAGTATACGTTCAACAAAATGACTGCAACTGATTTTGATCACATGACAGGATGACGCAATGTGTCAAACTAAAATGACATGAGGCTGCAGAAGTACGAATAAATGAAAGCAGATAAAACTGCGCTTATCTTTAACATGAATAAATATTTCTCAATGGGTTTATTCCACAACAATATCAATTCACTGAACAGAATGAGGTTTTTTAATTTTTCTAAATTTGTTTATTTTTATTTTATATTTTATTAATGAATTTTTATATATCCATCTCTTCTTAACCACTTCATATAAAAACCTTTTCACCTGTTTACATAGTTTTATTCTACATTTAAATGTCGGTCTATCCGTCTTGTCTGCCTGCCTTGCCTGCCAGTCACACTTTGGTTTCCGTGCAATAACTTAAGAATGCCTGAATCCTGCCTGCCTGCCTGCCTGCTTGTCTGCCAGTCACACTTTGCTTTCCGTGCATTAACTTAACTATGCCTGAATCCTGCCTGCCTGCCTGGCTGCCTGCATGTCTGCCAGTCACACTTTGGTTTCCGTGCAATAACTTAAGAATGCCTGAATCCTGCCTGCCTGCCTGTCTGCCAGTCACACTTTTGTTTCCGTGCAATAACTTAAGAATGCCTGAATCCTGTTTGCCTGCCTGCCTGTCTACCAGTCACATTTTGGTTTCTGTGCAATAACTTAAGAATGCCTAAATCCTGCCTGCCTGCCTGTCTGCCAGTCACATTTTGGTTTCCGTGCAATAACTTAAGAATGCCTGAATCCTGCCTGCCTGCCTGTCTGCCAGTCACATTTTGGTTTCCGTGCAATAACTTAAGAATGCCTGAATCCTGCCTGCCTGCCTGCCTGCCTGCCTGCGTGTCTGCCAGTCACACTTTGGTTTCCGTGCAATAACTTAAGAATGCCTTAATCCTGTCTGCCTGCCTGCCTGTCACACTTTGGTTTCCGTGCAATAACTTAAGAATGCCTGAATCCTGCCTGCCTGCCTGCCTGTCTGCCAGTCACAATTTGGTTTCCGTGCAATAACTTAAGAATGCCTGAATCCTGCCTGCCTGCCTGCCTGCCTGCCTGCCAGTCACATTTTGGTTTCTGTGCAAAAACTTAAGAATGCCTGAATCCTTCCTGCCTGTCTGTCTGCCAGTCACACTTTGGTTTCCGTGCAACAACTTAAGAATGCCTGAAACCTGTCTGTCTGCCTGCCTGCCTCTCTGCCAGTCAAACTTTGGTTTCCGTGCAATAACTTAAGAATGCTTGAATCCTGCCTGCCTGCCTGCCTGCCTGTCTCCCAGTCACACTTTGATTTCTTTGCAATAACTTAATAATACTTGAATCCTGCCTGCCTGCCTGTCTGCCAGTCACACTTTGGATTCCGTGCAATAACTTAAGAATGCCTGAATCCTATCTGCCTGTCTGCCAGTCACACTTTGGTTTCCGTGCAATAACTTAAGAATGCTTGAATCCTGCCTGCCTGCCTGCCTGCCTTCCTGCTTGCCTGTCTGCCAGTCACACTTTGGTTTCCGTGCAATAAATTAAGAATGTCTGAATCCTGTCTGCCTGCCTGCCTGTCTGCCAGCCACACTTTGGTTTCCGTGCAATAACTTATGAATACCTGAATCCTGTCTGCCTGCCTGTCTGCTAGTTACACTTTGGTTTCCGTGCAATAACTTAAGGATGCTTAAATCCTGCCTACTTGCCTGCTTGTATGCCAGTCACACTTTGGTTTCCGTGCAATAACTTAAGAATGCCTGAATCCTGTCTGCCTGCCTGCCTGCCTGCCTGTCTGCTAGTCACACTTTGGTTTCCGTGCAATAACTTAAGAATGCCTTAATCCTGTCTGCCTGCCTGCCTGTCTACCAGTCACACTTTGGTTTCCGTGCAATAACTTAAGAATGCCTGAATCCTACCTGCCTGCCTGCCTGTCTGTCTGCCAGTCACACTTTGGTTTCCGTCCAATAACTTAAGAATGCCTGAATCCTGCCTGCCTGCCTGCCTGCCTGTCTGCCAGTCACATTTTGATTTCCGTGCAATAACTTAAGAATGCCTGAATCTTTTGAAATTCTAATGCAATGTTTATAATAACAAAACACAGACTAGTTTGATTTTTGGGGCTGTGACTTTTGGCGTTGTAGAGTTTTTGTAGAGTTGTGCGCCTTTAATTTGTGAAAAATCGTAATTTTTTGGGTTTCCGTGCAACAGATTATGAATGCCAGAATCAAATATTTTCAAATTTCAATACAATGTTATAATGACAAAACATAAATTGTGAAGTAGGTCAGGACTTAGAAAAAACGCGTGTTTGTATTAACGTGCACAATCTTACCTCAGTTTCTATCAGAGTTTCATTCTGTTTCAGTTTTTAATTCCTTGTGAAAAATGGAGTGTTCTCGTTTTTGTCTTATCCCTACCGTTAGGGAATTACTGGAAATCGGAATGGGATAACTCCGAAATTTTCATCAACAGTTTTGTAGCTATCTCCTCTGCAGCCGTTACAGTTACAAAGTTGAACATTTGGATGTATGATACTTTGAGGGCGTTTTGTGAAAAATGGACCACTGTGACCTATTTTACAGAAAAAAATCAATATACTTTTTTCTTTTTATTGCAAAGCGAGGGAAAAACATTCCCTAAATTTGCTTGTTTAGTATTGCATATTTTATTGCATACAGTAAGAACACCTTTTAAATATACACTGAAAGACTTTAGAAACTGAACACTCAGATAAACAGTCATAAAAAACTGAATTCTATATCGATCTTTTGAAAGATTTATTGTTTTTGATAATATAACATCTTTCTACTTTTCCTGGAAAGATTCATCAAAATCTATTGCAATTATCACTTCTTTTTATTCATTTGAAACAAATAACCCCTGTGTCCTCAATTCACAACATCAGTATCTTGTATAACATCGTTATGCATTGAAGCACTAACGCCATCGATTTCTCATTGAATGGGTATTATTTAAAATCCGGCTAGTGGTTTGTTGTTCCACTTTTGAACAAGCACTTGAGAAGTACTTGAAAGCTGATTTTAATAATTTTATTGCGAAAATGAAAGAAAATATCATAGAAAAGTAACCTCAATATCGAAATACAGATAAACCAATAAACTAATCGAATTTATACAGACAATAAAAGTGTGTGGTTTTTGTCAATTAAGGTAACGGGACTTGTATGTTTCAAATAAGTAAAAAGAAGTGATAATCGCAAAATATTTTTATGAATCTTTCCAGAAAAGGTAGTAAGATTGAACATTATGAAATAAAATAAATTGCAATAAAATCGATAATGCACTCGATGTTTTATTGTTGTTTATACGAGTGTTGCGTTTCTTACGTATTTCGGTGTATTCATTCAACATATACACACATTGCACAATGATATTATGGAAAGTATAAACGTGTATACAAAAGGGCTCAGCCCGTCCCGAAAATGGCAACTTAACATCTTAAACTTGTAATGCAAAGTTAAATTAGAAATAACTGTCCTGTAGTCGGTGTCTTATAATATGACCAGGTATAGATACCCATTGCTAGACATGCATTAATTTAAATGTTTGTATAAGCTACTGAGGAGAGAAACTATATAAGAAATATTTTCTTTCGTTTCAATCCTTTTACTAAATATGTTGTGGAATATGCTGTACATAATTTATGAATAAATATGTTTAAACCAACGCTTATTAGCCAACGACATGTCTGAACTTAACTTATATATAACCATGACGGCGAAAAACCTTTTATAATCAATCGCGATTTTTCTATTAGTAAAGAAGTCAAAGTCGCATTTTTGTGATTTTATGTGTATTTCCCCTTATTTTTTCTTTGTTATTTTTCCACCCCCACCCAATAAATTAATGCATGTCTAGCAATAAGTATCTATACCTGGTCATATTATAAGACACCGACTACAGGACAGTTATTTCTAATTTAACTTTGCATTACAAGTTTAAGATGTTAAGTTGCCATTTTCGGGACGGGCTGAGCCCTTTTGTATTCACGTTTATACTTTCCATAATATCAATTGTGCAATGTGTGTATATGTTGAATGAATACACCGAAATACGTAAGAAACGCAACACTCGTATAAACAACAATAAAACATCGAGTGCATTATCGATTTTATTGCAATTTATTTTATTTCATAATGTAACATCTTACTACCATTTCTGGAAAGATTCATAAAGATATTTTGCGATTATCACTTCTTTTTACTTATTTGAAATATACAAGTCCCGTTACCTTAATTGACAAAAACCACACACTTTTATTGTCTGTATAAATTCGATTAGTTTATTGGTTTATCTGTATTTCGATATTGAGGTTACTTTTCTATGATATTTTCTTTCATTTTCGCAATAAAATTATTAAAATCAGCTTTCAAGTACTTCTCAAGTGCTTGTTCAAAAGTGGAACAACAAACCACTAGCCGGATTTTAAATAATACCCATTCAATGAGAAATCGATGGCGTTAGTGCTTCAATGCATAACGATGTTATACAAGATACTGATGTTGTGAATTGAGGACACAGGGGTTGTTTGTTTCAAATGAATAAAAAGAAGTGATAATTGCAACAGATTTTGATGAATCTTTCCAGGAAAAGTAGAAAGATGTTATATTATCAAATACAATAAATCTTTCAAAAGATCGATATAGAATTCAGTTTTTCATGACTGTTTATCTGAGTGTTCCGTTTCTAAAGTCTTTCAGGGTATATTTAAAAGGTGTTCTTACTGTATGCAATAAAATATGCAATACTAAACAAGCAAATTTAGGGAATGTTTGTCCCTCGCTTTGCAATAAAAAGAAAAAAGTATATTGATTTTTTTCTGTAAAATAGGTCACAGTGGCCCATTTTTCACGAAACGCCCTCAAAGTATCATACATCCAAATGTTCAACTTTGTAACTGTAACGGCTGCAGAGGAGACAGCTACAAAGCTGTTGATGAAAATTTCGGAGTTACCCCATTCCGATTTCCAGTAATTCTCTAACGGTAGGGATAAGACAAAAACGAGAACACTCCATTTTTCACAAGGAATTAAAAACTGAAACAGAATGAAACTCTGATAGAAACTGAGGTAAGATTGTGCACATTAATACAAACACGCGTTTTTTCTAAGTCCTGACCTACTTCACAATTTATGTTTTGTCATTATAACATTGTATTGAAATTTGAAAATATTTGATTCTGGCATTCAAAAGCTGTTGCACGGAAACCCAAAAAATTACGATTTTTCACAAATTAAAGGAGCACAACTCTACAAAAACTCTACAACGCCAAAAGTCACAGCCCCAAAAATCAAACTAGTCTGTTTTTGTTATTATAAACATTGCATTAGAATTTCAAAAGATTCAGGCATTCTTAAGTTATTGCACGGACACCAAAGTGTGACTGGTAGACAGACAGGCAGGCAGGCAGGCAGGCAGGCAGGATTCAGGCATTCTTAAGTTATTGCACGGAAACCAAAGTGTGACTGGCAGACAGACAAGCAGACAGGCAGGTAGGATTCAGGCATTCTTAAGTTATTGCACGGAAACCAAAGTGTGACTGGCAGACAGGCAGGCAGGCAGACAGGATTAAGGCATTGTTAAGTTATTGCACGGAAACCAAAGTGTGACTAGCAGACAGGCAGGCAGGCAGGCAGGCAGGCATTCTTAAGTTATTGCACGGAAACCAAAGTGTGACTAGCAGACAAGCAGGCAGGCAGGCAGGATTTAAGCATTCTTAAGTTATTGCACGGAAACGAAAGTGTGACTAGCAGACAGGCAGGCAGACAGGATTCATGTAATCTTAAGTTATTGCACGGAAACCAAAGTGTGGCTGGCAGACAGGCAGGCAGGCAGACAGGATTCAGACATTCTTAATTTATTGCACGGAAACCAAAGTGTGACTGGCAGACAGGCAAGCAGGCAGGCAGGCAGGCAGGATTCAAGTGTTCTTAAGTTATTGCACGGAAACCAAAGTGTGACTGGCAGACAGGCAGGCAGGCAGACAGGATTCAGGCATTCTTAAGTTATTGCACGGAATCTAAAGTGTGACTGGCAGAGAGGCAGGCAGGCAGGCAGGCAGGCAGGCAGGATTCAAGCATTCTTAAGTTATTGCACGGAAATCAAAGTGTGACTGGCAGACAGGCAGGCAGGCAGGCAGGCAGGCAGGATTCAAGCATTCTTAAGTTATTGCACGGAAACCAAAGTGTGACTGGCAGAGAGGCAGGCAGGCAGGCAGACAGGTTTCATGCATTCTTAAGTTGTTGCACGGAAACCAAAGTGTGACTGGCAGACAGACAGGCAGGAAGGATTCAGGCATTCTTAAGTTATTGCACGGAAACCAAAATGTGACTGGCAGGCAGGCAGGCAGGCAAACAGGATTCAGGCATTCTTAAGTTATTGCACGGAAACCAAAATGTGACTGGCAGACAGGCAGGCAGGCAGACAGGATTCAGGCATTCTTAAGTTATTGCACGGAAACCAAAGTGTGACTGGCAGGCAGGCAGGATTCAGGCATTCTTAAGTTATTGCACGGAAACCAAAGTGTGACTGGCAGACACGCAGGCAGGCAGGCAGGCAGGCAGGCAGGATTCAGGCATTCTTAAGTTATTGCACGGAAACCAAAATGTGACTGGCAGACAGGCAGGCAGGCAGGATTCAGGCATTCATTAGTTATTGCACGGAAACCAAAATGTGACTGGCAGACAGGCAGGCAGGCAGGATTCAGGCATTCTTAAGTTATTGCACAGAAACCAAAATGTGACTGGCAGACAGGCAGGCAGGCAAACAGGATTCAGGCATTCTTAAGTTATTGCACGGAAACCAAAGTGTGACTGGCAGACAGGCAGGCAGGCAGGATTCAGGCATCTTAAGTTATTGCACGGAAACCAAAGTGTGACTGGTAGACATGCAGGCAGCCAGACAGGCAGGCAGGATTCAGGCATAATTAAGTTAATGCACGGAAACCAAAGTGTGACTGGCAGACAAGCAGGCAGGCAGGCAGGATTCAGGCATTCTAAAGTTATTGCACGGAAACCAAAGTGTGACTGGCAGGCAAGGCAGGCAGACAAGACGGATAGACCGACATTTAAATGTAGAATAAAAATATGTACAGTTGAAAAGGTTTTTATATGAAGTGGTTAAGAAGAGATGGATATATAACAATTCATTAATAAAATATAAAATAAAAATAAACAAATTTAGAAAAATTAAAAAGCCTCATTCTGTTCAGTGAACTGATATTGTTGTGGAATAAACCCATTGAGAAATATTTATTCATGTTAAAGATAAGCGCAGTTTTATCTGCTTTCATTTATTCATACTTCTGCAGCCTCATGTCATTTTAGTTTGACACATTGCGTCATCCTGTCATGTGATCAAAATCAGGTGCAGTCATTTTGTTGAACGTATACTGGGTTACCGTGATCTAACGTGAATGGAGAAGTCAATGGGCGTGTTTTTGTTACCTTTTTGGTAGAAAATAGTTATTTGATTGTTATTTAAACGTTATATACAAGCATTTAGAGTCAACATCCGTTTTGAATTGAAATATTTGATATGTTCTCAGCGGCGATTCTTACGTTATTGAAAACCCGTAAAACAAGCATATATATGAAACTGTTAAATGGCTAAAGCATTAACTGGAGATTTCAAGTCATTAGCCAACATGCTTGATTAAAAATATTAAATAGATAACCATGTTTTATCATAAGGAATGAGAGGCCGGTCCGAAATTAACGCCATAACAATAAAATATTCAAACGTACTAGTATCATTAAACATTTTAAGCTCGCCGAGACGAAGTCCAAGGAGAGCTATTGCCATGACACCGGCGTCGTCGTCTTCGTCGTCGTCTGTAAACACCCAGGTTAAAATTTTACGTTTAAGTTTAAGATATCTATGCAACCATTCATTGGATGTGAATGAAACTTCGCATGCGTGTTCACCATCATCAATGGAACACACAGAGACAAGAACCATAACTCTGGATTGCATTTTGGCACAGTTATGGCCCTTTTTGGACTTAGACACCCAGAAGCGAGCTTTGTTGTCTATTGACAACTCTTGTTTAAATTATTTATTACCTCCCTTTACAAAAGTAAATACTTCCCAAAATGAAAATATTGTAACAATAAAGGGGGGGGGGGGGGGGTTACTTTTGTTTTGTAAAATAATAAATGAAATAGACTTCAGCTTGATGTACAGACAGTATCTTGATATAAAAGCGACAGATAAATCTTTTAGAGCAAAAATCTCATTAAATTTAGATCACCCCCGTGTTGCCATATGCTAATACTATGTAGCACTGTTGGCATATAGCTTATGTAACCATAAATTTATGTAAGACACACCTCTACAAATGCTACACTTAAGTATATGTTGTTCTTCTTATTTATTGTTAAAGTTCTTGATTAACATATCGGTGAGGTTACTACGAAGCACGCCGCCCTGCTTTCTTGGTATTCTATTCACTTTGTGGGGTCCTGAGAAATAAATAGTGAAACGCTTATATGATGTTGGCAAGCGCAATACATCAAGCGTTTATATATATATATCATGGGCGTTATCATGACTTGCAAAGATTACAGTTTTCTTTATTTGCATAATCAGAAATGATATAAGCACTCACCAAATATTCCTATTAAATAAATTAAGAAACATACCACATATGGCAATTTATATTTAAATTCATTTTTTTCATTAAATGTTGATGTTACACTTAACTAATTATTATATATCAGCAGCATGGGTAAAAGTCATTTTTTATGTGTAAGTGTATGTTCATGTATATCGTTTATCATTATATACTGTTTGTTATGTATATCGTTTATTTTGTATATTATAATGTTTGTTGTGTATATTGTTTATTGTGTATGTTGTTTGTTGTGTATACTGTTTGTTGTGCATACTATTTGTTATTTATATTGTTTGTTGTCTATACTGTTTGTTGTGTATACTGTTTGTGGTGTATATTGATTGTTGTGTATATTGTTTATTGTGTATATTGTTCGTTGTGTATACTGTTTGTTGTGTATATTGTGTATATTTTGTGGTGTATACTGTTTGTTGTGTATACTGTTTGTTGTGTATATTGTTTATTGTGTATACTGTTTGTTGTGTTTACTGTTTATTATGTAATTGTTTGTTGTTTATACTGTTTGTTGCGTATACTGTTTGTTGTGAATAGTGTCTGTTATGTATATTGTTCGTTGTGTATATTGTTTATTGTTTACACTGTTAATTGTGTATATTGTTTATTGTGTATATTGTTTGTTGTGTTTACTGTTTGTTATGTATATTGTTTGTTGTGTATATTGTTTTTTGTGTATACTGTTTGTTGTGTATAGTGTTTTTTGTGTATATTGTTCGTTGTGTATATTGTTTGTTGTCTATGCTGTTTGTTGTGTATATTGTTTGTTGTGTATACTGTTTATTGTGCATACTGTTTGTTGTGTATATTGTTTGATGAGTATACGGTTTGTTGTTTATATTGTTTTTTGTGTATATTGTTTGTTGTGTATACTGTTTGTTGTCTATACTGTTTGTTGTGTATATTGTTTGTTGTAATCATTGTCTGTCTATGTTTGTGTATAAGTATTTTTTACCCTGGCGATGTTGAGAAGACGATCATTTGGCGTTTACCTCATATTTACCGTGTAGCGCTAGCGCCCAGAACATTCATTTCACCTTTTTCCGCGTGTGGTAGACATGTTTTCTAGTCCACGTCATACGAATCATGCATTAGAGGCCAATTTGAAAATTATTTCATTTTTTGTTGTTGCTTTTTTCACAATCATTAACAAGCCGCTGATTACTGAAACGGACACAAAAGTGAATGATATGGGTGGGGTGACGGCCATGGCGGTCGTACTTCAGTTCGAATGCTGTCGCAAAACGATCGAGCGACTTGAGGCACGTTACCAACATATCTTGACTGTTTGCAGTCTTCAGCAACCTGGTAAACTCCGAGAGACGATGACCGGAACCGACAATTACATCACGTTGACGCACTTACGTCAGCGTTGGTTGTCAGCCACCTTCACTGCTGGGTGGCATGTTGTCTCAGCACAGACAGTCATACAATTATGGACTTTTCCATAATGTGCAATATGACGTGCTATGCACCAGAAAAATTAATATTGACCGAGACAACTGTTACACACGTGATATTTTAAATCATGGACGAAAACGGCAATACATCTTTATATGGATAATTATATGAAGATAATGTCTTTTATAGTTTATATATTGCTTTTATTTATTAAGATAAGATAAAATAAGAGACTTTATTTATAGTGGGTGACGCATTTAGTTTTAAATGAATCTTCCATGCGGCACTTTATAAATGTGAAGAGGTTGAAATAAGTAGTTTACTACGTAATATATTTTGCATGTAGGATATCATTTATAAATAAGTATATATAACATGTATGTGTATGTGTTTAAAGTAAACGAAATATAATTAGTATTTTGTGGGCATGTAATATAATAAAGTCTAAAATCAAATCAAACAAGGAAAGCCCTGTATATTGTTGTTCATTAAGCTATCGAAATAAATGTATCATCGCACCTTGTGACTGAGAGGGAACCTAATGGGACAATAATATCAACCACCGTGTAACCCTGAGTTCACCGTTAAAGGCGACTAAATGGATTTAAAGTCTTGAGATTCTAGATTCCAATATATTTGGTGGTTTTGGTTCATATTTGTAACATGTGAAATGAGCAACATCAGTTTTCCTTTTTTTTTAACAGCTGTTGGTACGCCATAAAACACGAACCAAACCAAACCAAACGCATCATCTTCATCATCATCATCATCATCATCATCATCATCATCATTACCACCATCACCATGATCACCATCACCATCATCATCATCATCATCATCATTATCATCATCATTATCATCATCAATCATCATCATCATCATCATCATCATCATCATCATCGCCATGATGTTTCATTCAGACTCACTTTAAGAACAGATAGTTCTCAGTTGGTTCTAAACAATGGGTTGACAGATAAATTTGAGCCGTTGTTTTACTTGCTATTTTGCATGTGCCAAATCTGTAGATAAAAACAGTCTTTACCTTTACTACGGTTGGAATTAAATGTTGTACTTCTTCCACAAGGTTTTCTATACTTTCTGCTACCTTTTGATCATTAAGTCAATACTGGTTAATACTAAAATAAAGGTCTTCGATTCTATTTTGTCATTACTTACTTTTGTTAACATATATATAATAGAGGACCACAGGGAAGATTGGAGATTGTTCCAACCGTGTTTCCTCTTTAAATCAAGTATTTATTATTATTATTAGTAGTAGTAGTATTGTTATTATTATTATTATTATTATTATTATTATTATTATCAAGCCAGTGCCAGAGGGTGTGAGAAGCACTGCATTAACCGCCGCTGGTCATGATAAGGTCAATACAATGGAGCGATATTTTCGTTCCATGTTAGTGGTCTCTCTGTTTGAATGAACCGTAATTTCATAATTGATTTATATTCGTTATAGCTGCATTAAGAGCCGTAACACAGACGCAAAAGGAGAATTAACATGTCACTTATTTGATTGTGATTAATTTAATAATATCTTATTTCAACATAAAAAGGAACAAGAAGTTCTTTCAACATTTCAATAGACCCGTCCTGTACACATTTTTGCAATACATGTACTTATATAATAACAATATGTATAAAATGACATATTTTAACCATTTTCTTTAACCAATATTACTAGTTTAAACATATTTTAGGGCAATATAAATACAATATGTATCATGCTTATAAGTCAATTACAATTTAAGGCAAAAAGGTCTGGCCACAAGTTTTCTCAAAATTAGATACGGCCATTTCCTTTCAGCTATATTTTGCAATATTACTAAAAAAGGAAAAGATCAGGGAGAAAGGAAAGAACGAAAGTTAAAGAGAGAAAATGTATCTTTTTTTCAATCTGTCGTCCATGCGACCTTGTCCAGTATTCACATCTCAGTAGCAACACCGTTTCACAATTAGCCTTGTTATTTTCCTTACTCGTGAGAGTCCCCCACCCGTGTAGGCTGAACATGGCATTGATGCTGTTTATGAATAGAGTACATAAATATGGCAGATGTCCATTTACCTTGTTAAAACTCGCGATGTGTATTTTATTATGCATATGTTTTATCAGAAAAAGAATCTGACGTATACATGAGGGCCTCTAGGGAGATTGACTTGTTCAAATCAGTAATCTTGTTTAAAAATACATTGTTATTATTATTCTACAATAACCACAGAGACATAGGCACGAATCTATGTCTCTGGTTAGCATAACCTGGTCCGCAAATACCTCTTTGCCGGATACACATACAATCAGATGATAATAATCCTGCACTGTTGTCATGGGATCAATATCAGGTATATACAGTATTTTCACGCAATTGTATAATAATGTTAACATCCGCCATGTGGTTAGACGTCGGTCCAAACTAACGTTTATCTATACTGTACGGAACAGCTAATCTATACTGTACGGAACAGCTAATATTTACTGAATGGAACTGATAATCTGCCGCTATTGTACTTCCAATATATTCGTAATAATATTGAGTAACGTTATCAAAATTAACTGATAGCTTTATCAAATATATTATTATCTGGTTATTCACCAATAATTATCTCCATATATATATGTCATACATTGTTAATGAGCATCTGAAAAGATCTAACAAATCCGAAATTCCGTTGTTGTGAATTAAATTATCTCCCTTTATGAAATAAAATACAAATAAATTTTCTGTATCTTCATAATATAGCAGGTTTCTAAATCTGTCCTTTATATAGCATATGAGTAGTCATGAATCCTTAACTGTATCCTACTCATGCAAAGCTATCACTTCATGTATGTAAATTGTCCGTCCAGTCGAGATGTGTTGCATGTAAATCCATAGTATATAAGTCATGATTGACGCCAACTTTATTGGTTTGGCAGATGCCTTGATATTATATCTATAGTTTGCATTGTAGCTAGGCGCGTTCGCCGTAGTCTGGTATGTACATTATGTCTGGTTATTCATAAATAAGTATCCACACACACACACACACACACACACACACACACACACATATATATATAATTCCCAGGATGCAATACTAAATCAAGGTAATCTGTTTTACGTATTACTGACTTATTGTTTGCTGTTACTTTTTCTCCTATTGCAAACTTCATTTAATTATATAATTTTTATTATATGGTACACATATTTACATTTTTAAAACTATATTTATTGTTATTTCTGTTGTTTTGCTTCTGCTTCTATTGAGCTGTTTCCGCTGATACTGGCTATCTTCCACCATAACCTAGCATATGAGGTTCACAAGCTGAAATATGATCAATTAATGTGTTGCAATTATCAGATGATAAGTTGGAACCACAGTTTCACCAAATACTATAGGTATTGTAGATTGAGGTTAGGATAGAAAACTTTTTTATGGATAGCCGTACTGGCGGGAATGAATCTTGAAGAATAAATAGTAATCCCTGTTGGAAGTGATCAAGACTGCAAATATGTTAGGCAAGGCTATGTCTTAATAACTTAAAAATCCGGGCTAATATAACTGTGTAACCATGCTATAGTTTGCTGAATAAATTTCTATGGTTACCATTATCAATTTAGGAAAGTTGTATATTACATACCGTTATTTTTATTTAATGATTTTCTACAATATTAATTACTAAAACTTTATGCTACATTTCTTTATTCATCAACATCGGATTCCTGTATTTGATCAAATGATTAAGCTGAACTTCTTTATGTACTTGTATGCAATTATGTGTTTGCTTGCTGAAACATTAATTCATGCACGGATATGATTAAACTGCATCCAAAACATACTGGACTTGGAATGTTCATTAACAACAAAACCTTAACACAAAAAGAGGTCGCCTATAGAACCCCCGGTTACAACTGCGCCCGTGTTGCAAAATCTTGAGCGAAATTTCAGAACTTTTTTTAAACTTTAATCCAAAATGATACAACAGATTAATTGAACTAGTTAGATATATATCTGATAAGATTTTGTTCGGATACAATGCTTTGTTCACTAGACCATTAATTCGTAATTGTTAAACGTGAACAGAACTTACTGTTTGCTACGTAGATGTTGTGTGTCTGCATGTTTGAATGACCTCCCATCTTCAATTTGGTATTTTTCGAAAGATCATATGCTATTTGTTTCCAAGGTAGTTCATCTGCGTCGGTATAGTAATCGGTTTTAGGCACCATCAGAATCACGAAGGCCAGTTGCGAGGGGCAGTATGGATCACGTGCGCCGTTGTCTCGGCATATGACCTTCCAAATGTAGCGTTCCGGGCAAGAGGAAAACCACACCTCTGTGCAGTTGATAGCTGTGTGTGGACAAAACGATTAACAACGTTAGATTACCGATATATTTACTTATATAATAATTATATAGTAAAAAAGCATAGTACTGAGACGTCGTGTGCAATATGTTCAATGCGGTTAATTAAAAATAGAATGAAAACCTTAGAATCATATGGTTTACTTTGTTATAATGATGTAAGAGGTTTCATAATATAATGATAAGTGGAACAATAATTTCATTTACATTTACGTGTACTAAAGTTATTTCATATCTATTTCTATATACATAAATTATGCTTTGTGCAACGTACTTTCTGGTTCACGTGGTAATTCCCAGAAGTTGAAGACTGCCTTGTCTTTAGCTAATGCAGGTATGTATTCCATTTCAGTACTACCATTGCGGCAGGAAGGCTTGTCACTAAAATATATTTCTTAACAGTAGATATATAGACACCATGATATTGATTTTTTTGTACTTAAAGTATAATTCAAGCTTGCTGGTTTAAACATATGTTATTGTTGCTAAGTTACAAGCAAACAGATTGGGTCACACTTTCTTATAACATAAGTAACCACTGTCACTTTAAATTAAAAAAAAAGTAAGTTGAGATGACAATAGCTTACAACATTAAATAAACCAAGAATAACAAATTGAAAAATGAATAAATGACAAAACGCTGAATCAGAAAGTTCATATCATTCTTTTTCTTTAAGTGCTGCAAACCAGCTGAGCATTGAATGCCATGAGAGATATTTGTTGCAATAACTTTTGTGTTTTTGATAAACTGTTGTACTGTATATATATTACATACATTCATTTCCCTCACTGACATATGCACTCTTGCCAAATAAAAATGCATGTTTACTTCAGGGATGCAGCTTAAAAACATTTCTTTTTCTAGATATGTACTTTTTCATAGATAAAGTTCAACCTAATTTTCTCTCCAATCAAATTGTCTTGATTTTCTATCCAATCACCTTTTCTTTATTTTCTATCCAATCATTTTGCCTTGGCTTTCTATCCAATCAAATTGCTTTGACTTTCTGACAACTCAGAAGTTTAGAACATCATATACTCTTATTTCACTAAACAGTAAATATGTAGGTTTTCTATTAAATCAAGCGCTTTACTTTGTTAAGATGCTCATATCAGAATGATATATAACATTCTACATAACGTGACATCAACAAAAAATAATCATGACCTCGAACACTTCATGACAAGGCACTGACCTTTTCAGCTGGATAATCACTTACTGATCATGTGGCCATCAACAATTAAATAAGCGACTTTTTCAGCCAGATAATCACTTACTGATCATGTGGCCATCAACAATTAAATAAGCGACATTTCAGCCTGATAATCACTTACGGATCATGTCGCCATCAACAATTCAATAAGCGACCTTTTCAGACAGATAATCACTGACTGATCAATTGGCCATCAACAACTAAATAAGCGACATTTCAGCCTGATAACCACTTACTGATCATGTCGCAATCAACAATTAAATAAGCGACTTTTCAGCATGATAATCACTAACTGATCATGTGACCATCAACAACTAAATAAGCGACTTTTCAGCCTGATAATCACTTACTGATCATGTGGCCATCAACAATTAAATAAGCGACTTTTTCAGCCAGATAATCACTTACTGATCAATAGGCCATCAACAATTAAATTAGCGACTTTTCAGCATGATAATCATTTACTGATCATGTCGCCATCAACAATTACATAAGCGACTTTTCAGCCAGATAATCACTTACTGATCATGTGGCCATCAACAATTAAATAAGCATTTTTTTCAGCTAGATAATCTCTTACAGATCATGTCGCCATCAACAATTCAATAAGCGACTTTTTCAGCAAGATAATCACTAACTGATCAATTGGCCATCAACAACTAAATAAACGACTTTTTCTGCTAGATAATCACTTACTGATCATGTCGCCATCAACAACTAAATGAGCGACTTTTTCTGCTAGATAATCACTTACTGATCATGTTGCCATCAACAAGTACATCAGCGACATTTCAGCCAGATAATCACTTACTGATCATGTCGCTATCATCAATTCAATAAGCGACTTTTTCAGCCAGATAATCACTGACTGATCATGTCGCCATCAACAATTACATCAGCGAAATTTCAGCCAGATAATCACATACCGATCATGTCGCCATCAATAACTAAATAAGCAACTTTTCAGCCAGATAATCACTTACTGATCATGTCGCCATCAACAATTAAATAAGCGACTTTTTCAGCCTGATAATCAATTACAGATCATGTGACTATCAACAATTAAATAAGCGACATTTCAGCCAGATAATCACTTACGGATCATGTCGCCATCAACAATTCTATATGCGACTTTTCAGCCAATTAATCACTAACTGATCAATTGGCCATCAACAATTAAAAACCGACTTTTCAGCCTGATAATCAATTACTGATCATGTCGCCATCAACAATCAAATAAGCGACTTTTTCAGCCAGATAATCACTTGATGATCATGTCGCCATCAACAATTAAATAACCACTTTTTTCAGCCAGATAATCACTTACTGATCATGTGGCCATCAACAATTAAATAAGCGACTTTTCAGCCTGATAATCACTTACTGATCATGTCGCCATCAACAATTAAATAAGCGACTTTTTCAGCCAGATAATCACTTACTGATCATGACGCTATCAACAATTATATAAGCGACATTTTCAGCAAGATAATCACTTACTGATCATGTGTCCATCAATAATTAAATAAGCGACTTTTCAGCCAGATAATCACTTATTGATCATCTGGCCATCAATAATTAAATAAGCAACTTTTCAGCCTGATAATCACTTACGGATCATGTTGCCATCAACAATTTTATAAGCGACTTTTTCAGCCTGATAATCACTTACTGATTATGAGGCCATCAATAATTAAATAAGCAACTTTTCAGCCTGATAATCACTTACGGATCATGTTGCCATCAACAATTAAATAAGCGACTTTTCAGCCAGATAATCACTTACTGATCATGTGGCCATCAACAATTCAATAAGCGACTTTTTCAGCTAGATAATCACATACTGATCAATTGGCCATCAACAATTAAATAAGCGACTTTTTTCAGCTAGTTAATCACTTACTGATCATATCGCCATCAACAATTAAATTAACGACTTTTCCAGCCAGAAAATCACTTACTGATCAATTGGCCATCAACAACTAAATAAGCAACTTTTTCTGCTAGATAATCACTTACTGATTATGTCGCCATCAACAATTAAAAAAACGACATTTCAGACAGATAATCACTTACTGATCATGTGGCCATCAGCAATTAAAAAAGCGACTTTTTCAGCCAGAAAATCAATTACTGATCAATTGGCCATCAACAACTAAATACGCATTTTTTTCTGCTAGATAATCACTTACTGATTATGTCGCCATCAACAATTACATCAGCGACTTTTCAGCCAGATAATCACTTACTGATCATGTCGCCATCAACAATTAAAAAAGCGACTTTATCAGCCAGATAATCATTAGCTGGATAATCACTTACTGATCATGTCGCCATCAACAATTAAAAAAGCGACTTTTTCAGCCAGATAATCACTTACTGATCATGTTGCTATCTACAATTAAATTAGCGACTTTTCAGCCAGATAATCACTTACTGATCATGTCGACATCAACAATTCAATAAACGTTTTTTCAGTCAGATAATCATCGGCCAGATAATCACTTACAGATCATGTCGCCATCAACAATTAAAAAAGCGACTTTATCAGCCAGATAATCATTAGCTGGATAATCACTTACTGATCATGTCGCCATCAACAATTAAAAAAGCGACTTTTTCAGTCATATAATCATTTATTGATTGTATCGCCATCTACAATTAAATGAGTGACTTTTGAGCCAGATAATCAATTACTTATCATGTCGCCTCCAACAATTAAAAAAAGCGACTTTTCAGCCATATAATCACTTACTGATCATGTTGCCATCATCAATTCAATTAGTGACATTTTTCAGCCAGATAATCACTTACTGATCATGTCGCCTCCAACAATTAAAAAAAGCGACTTTTCAGCCATATAATCACTTACTGATCATGTTGCCATCATCAATTCAATTAGTGACATTTTTCAGCCAGATAATCACTTACTGATCATGTCGCCATCAACAATTCAATACGTGACATTTCAGCTAAATAATCATCAGCCAGATAAACACTTACTGATCATGTCGCCATCAACAATTAAAAAAGCGACTTCATCTGCCAGATAATCATCAGCCAGATAATGACTGCCATCACCAACTCAATAAGTGACCTCTTTCAGCCAGATAATCACTTACTGATCGTGTCGCCATCAACATTAAAATAATCGACTTTTCAGCCAGATAATCATCAGCCAGATAATCACTTACTAATCATGTAGTCATCAACAATTCTATAGGTGAACTTTTTCAGCCAGATAATCACTGCCATCAACAACTCAAGAAGTGACCTTTTTAAGCCAGATAATCACTTACTGATCATGTCGCCATCAACAATTAAATAAGCGATTTTATCTGCCAGATAATCATCAGCCAGATAATGACCGCCATTAACAACTCAATAAGTGACCTCTTTCAGCCAGATAATCACTTACTGATCGTGTCGCAATCAACATTTAAATAAGCCACTTTTAAGCCAGATAATCATCAGCCAGATAAACACTTACTGATCATGTCGCCATCAACAATTAAAAAAGCGACTTTATCTGCCAAATAATCATCAGCCAGATAATGACTGCCATCAACAACTCAATAAGTGACCTCTTTCAGCCAGAAAATCACTTACTGATCGTGTCGCCATCAACATTTAAATAAGCGACTTTCCAGCCAGATAATCATCAGACAGATAATCACTTACTAATCATGTAGTCATCAACAATTCTATAGGCGAACTTTTTCAGCCAGAGAATCACTGCCATCAACAACTCAAGAAGTGACCTTTTTCAGCCAGATAATCACTTACTGATCATGTCGCCATCAACAATTAAATAAGCGACTTTCAGCCAGATAATCATCAGTCAGATAATCACTTACTGATCATTTCGCCATCAACAATTAAATAAGCGTCTTTTCAGCCAGATAATCATCAGTCAGATAATCACTTAATAATCATGTAGTCATCAACAATTCTATAAGCGAGTTTTTTTCAGCCAGTTAATCACTGCCATCAACAATTCTATAAGTGACCTTTTTCAGCCAGATAATCACTTACTGATTATGCTACCATCAACAATTCAATAAGCGACTTTTCAGCTAGATAATCATCAGCCAAATAATCACTTACTAAACATGTAGACATCAACAATTCTATAAGAGAACTTTTTCAGCAAGATAATCACTGCCATCAACAACTCAATAAGTGACCCTTTTCATCCAGATAATCACTTACTGATCATGTCGCCATTAACAATTTAATAAGCGACTTTTCAGCCAGATAATCATCAGCCAGATAATCATTTACTGATCATGTAGCCATCAATACTTAAATAAGCGAATTTTCAGCCAGATAAAACTTATTGATCATGTCGCCATCAACAATTCAATAAGCGTCTTTTCAGCCAGATAATCATCAGCCAGATAATCACCTACTAATCATGTAGTCATCAACAATTCTATAAGCGAACATTTTCAGCCAGATAATCACTGCCATCGACATCTCAATAAGTGATTTTTTCAGCCAGATAATCACTTACTGATCATGTCGCCATCAACAATTCAATAAGCAACTTTTCAGCCAGGTAATCATCAGCCAGATAATCACTTACTTATCATGTAGTCATCAACAATTCTATAAGCGAACTTTTTCAGCCAGATAATCACCGCCATCAACAATTTAATAAGTGACATCTTTCAGCCAGATAATCACCTACTGATCATGTTGCCATCAACTATTAAATAAGCGACATTTCAGCCAGATAATCATCAGCCAGATAATCACTTACAGATCATGTTGCAATCAACAATTAAATAAGCGACTTTTCAACCAGATAATCATCATCCAGATAATCACTTACTGATCATGTAGTCATCAACAATTCAATAAGCGAACTTTTTCAGCCAGATAATCACTGCCATCAACAACTAAATAAGTGACATTATTCAGCCAGATAATCACTTACTGATCATGTTGCAATCAACAATTAAATAAGCGTCTTTTCAGCCAGATAATCATCAGCCAGATAATCACTTACTAATCATGTTGTCATCAACGATTCTATAAGCGAACATTTTCAGCCTGATAATCACTGCCATCAACAATTCAATAAGTGACATTTTTCAGCCAGATAATCACTTACTGATCATGTCGCCATCAACAATTCAATAAGCGACTTTTCAGCCAGATAATCATCAGCCAGATAATCACTTACTGATCATGTTGCCATCAACAATTCAATAAACGACTTTTCAGCCAGATATTATCAGCTAGATAATCACTTACTAATCATGTAGTCATCAGCAATTGTATAAGCGACTTTTTAGCCAGATAATCATCAGCCAGATAATCACTTACTAATCATGTAGTCATCAACAATTCAATAAGCGAACTTTTTCAGTCAGATAATCACTGCCATCAACAATTCAATAAGTGACCTATTTCAGCCAGATCATCACTTACTGATCATGTCGCCTGCAACAAATAAATAAGCGAATTTTCAGCTAGATAATCATCAGCCAAATAATCACTTACAGATCATGTCGCCATCAACAATTCAAGAAGCGCATTTTCAGCCAGATAATCATCAGCCAGATAATCACTTACAGATCATGTCGCCATCAACAATTCAAGAAGCGCATTTTCAGCCAGATAATCATCAGCCAGATAATCACTTACTAATCATGTAGGCATCAACAATTCAATAAGCGAACCTATTCAGCTAGATAGTCACCGCCATCAACAACTCAATAAGTGACCTATTTCAGCCAGATAATCACTTACAGATCATGTCGCCATCAACAATTCAATAAGCGACTTTTCAGCCAGGTAATCATCAGCCAGATAATCACTTACAGATCATGTCGCCATCAACAATTCAAGAAGCGCATTTTCAGCCAGATAATCATCAGCCAGATAATCACTTACTAATCATGTAGTCATCAACAATTCAATAAGCGAATATATTCAGCCAGATAATCACCGCCATCAACAATTCAATAAGTGACCTATTTCAGCCAGATAATCACTTACTGATCATGTCGCCTGCAACAAATAAATAAGCGACTTTTCAGCCAGATAATCATCAGCCAGATAATCACTTACAGATCATGTCGCCATCAACAATTCAAGAAGCGCATTTTCAGCCAGATAATCATCAGCCAGATAATCACTTACAGATCATGTCGCCATCAACAATTCAAGAAGCGCATTTTCAGCCAGATAATCATCAGCCAGATAATCACTTACTAATCATGTAGGCATCAACAATTCAATAAGCGAATATATTCAGCCAGATAGTCACCGCCATCAATAACTCAATAAGTGACCTATTTCAGCCAGATAATCACTTACTGATCATGTCGCCATCAACAATTCAATAAGCGACTTTTCAGCCAGGTAATCATCAGCCAGATAATCACTTAATGATCATGTCGCCATCAACAATTAAAAAAGCGATTTTTCAGCCAGATAATCATCAGTCAGATAATCACTTACTAATCATGTAGTCATCGACAATTAAATAAGCGAATTTTCAGCCAGATAATCACTAACTGTCAATTCCAGCCAGATAAATATTTACTTATGATTTCGCCATAAACAATTTAGTGTGTAATCTTTTCCGCGAGATGAATCACGATGTCAGTTCAATAAGTGACTTTTTAAGGAAATTATAACAACTGATGAGTAAGAAGTCGATATCGTTCGTGACTATGTGACTACCAGACAGACAGAACTATGCCAATGTCATTAACATAATAACACTATTCATAACACGAATCTATAGAAAATCGCCTCTCTCTCTGTTTCCTTGCTATAGTGGATATATGTTCATGCGACTGTGTAAAGGATGATTTGGTGCGTAAAATTCCGCTTCAATAATGCCTTTTGGTCCTTTAAAATTTTATGAGGCCCCACCTATATTGTCGATATTTAATGAGGCCCCACCTATATTGTCGATATTGAATGAGGTCCCACCTATATTGTCGATATTTAATGAGGCCCAACCTATATTGCCGATATTTAATGAGGTCCCACCTATATTGTCGATATTTAATGAGGTCCCACCTATATTGTCGATATTTAATGAGGCCCCACCTATATTGTCGATATTTAATGAGGTCCCACCTATATTGTCGATATTTAATGAGGTCCAACCTATATTGTTGATATTTTTCGAACTTGACAGTAAACCTGCACATTTATATCAAACATCATATATTATATTTACTCTGTTTAATAACTTATAAATGTGTTTGTCTCTGTAGTGTTATATTCTTTAATTTTGTTAAACAAATACTAAATCGCTGCCCGCGATATAATCCCTCATTGTCCAGTATCGCGTTATGCTAAAACATTGGCGAATAAAATGGAAAATGTCGTCCTGCATATTAAAAAACCCTTCTTAAATAAGATAAACTTCAATATCTTCGAACGAGACAGTCCTCTTTATGATTCAACATTCTTTTCATCATTTACTGAACAGACAGATCTAGGTGATGCATCTTTACTAGGGAAACTGAAATTAGTTCGATACTCGTTTTATGTTTCGATATATTCACCTTGAACCGCCCCTGCCGGATCTCTGACCTTATTTACCTCCAATATTGAAGAATTATACTGAAAGACAAAAAACGGATAACAAACCTCTGTCTACTTTAACACTTAGTCATTTTAAAATATATCCGAACATTAAAATGAGCATAACAAAACATATAAAGTCCATACTTACCGCTCCATATCGAATTGAACACTTTTTACAAAATTTTTATTGGACGTTGTTTTTATTGACATGCTGAACCCGAAATGGTGGGGTATGTTTCCGGTCTGGTGTAGTTCTGTTATACCCAAATAAGGTCTGCCCAAAACCTTATGTAATAAAAAATAAAATTTCTAAAAAAAAACGTGAACAAACATTAAACTTATTTGTTGAATTAAAAACAAGCTGAAATATTAAATTATATCATTCCTTAATATATAACATATATTGAAGTTATTTAATAATTTTAAGCAACGTGAAGTTGGAATGATATTGACAGTCGTATATCGACATTCAATCTAGACCCAGGTCTGCAATTGTTTATCAACATAAAATACAATGTACATGTCGTAGATCGATATTCAGTCGAGACCCTGGTCTGCAATCGTATATCAACATGAAAAACAATGTACAAGTTGTAGATCGACATTCAATCTAGACCCAGGTCTGCAATCGTATATCAACATGAAAACAATATACAAGTCGTAGATCGATATTTAATCTAGACCCAGGTCTGCAATCGTATATCAACATGCAAAACAATCTACAAGTCATAGATCGTCATTCAATCTAGACCCTGGTCTGCGATCGTATATCAACATGAAAAACAATGTACAAGTCGCAGATCGCCATTCATCTAGTCCAAGGTCTGCATTCGTATATCAACATGAAAAACAATGTACATTGATGGATCACCATTCAATCTAGTCCCTGGTCTGCAATCGTATACTAACATGAAAAACAATGTAGTAGTCATAGATCACCATTCAATCTAGACCCAGGTCCGCAATCGTATATCAACATGAAAAACAATGTACAAGTCGTTGAACGACATTCAGTCTAGACCCAGGTCCGCATTCGTATATCAACATGAAAAACAATGTACAAATCATAAATCGCCATTCAATCGAGACCCAGGTCTGCAATCGTATACCAACATGAAAAACAATGTACAAGTCGTAGATCAACACTCAATCTAGACTAGGTCTGCAATCGTATATCAACATGAAAAACAATGTAAAAGTCGTAGATCGATATTTAATCAAGACCCATGTCTGCACTCGTATATCAACATGAAAAACAATGTACAAGTCGTTGATCGACATTCAATCTAGACCCAGGTCTGCAATCCTATATCAACATGAAAAACAATGTACAAGTCGTAGATCGACATTCAATCTAGTCCCATGATTGCAATCGTATATCAACATGAAAAACAATGCACAAGTCGTAGATCGACATTCAATCTGCAATTATATATCAACATGAAACACAATGTACAAGACGTAGGTCGCCATTCAATCTAGACACAGGTCTGCAATCGTATATCAACATGAAAAACAGTGTACAAGTCGTAGGTCGCCATTCAATCTGGACCAAGGTCTGCAATCGTATATCAACATGAAAAACAATGTACAAGATGTAGGTCGCCATTCAATCTAGACCCAGGTCTGCAATCGTATATCAACATTAACAACAATGTACAAGTCGTAGATCGGCATTCATTGTAGACCCTGGTCTGCAGTCGTATATCAACATGAAAAACAATGTACAAGTCGTAGATCGACATTCAATCTAGACTCAGGTCTGCATTCGTATATCAACGTGAACAATAATGTACAAGTCGTCAATCGAATTTCAACCTAGACCATGGTCTGCAATAGTATATCAACAAGAAAAACAATGTACAAATCGTAGATCGACATTCAATCTAGACCTTGGTGTACAATAGTATATCAACATGAAAAACAATGTACAAGTCGAAAATCGACATTCATCATTGAATGTTGACGCATGTATGCATTCATAGATCAACATTAAAAATGGCCATGTCATAGATTCAATGTCAATCTAGGATTGTCGATTATTAAGCCGACATCACGCAGCTATAATTTCATAGCTTTATTATTGCTGCATCATACAGTGACAATATTTTTTCATCGACCCAGGAACTTTGATTAACAATCGCTTGACACTGGACTTTACAATACTTGATAAGTATGTAGCAATGAGCAAAGTTAAAGTTCAGTTAAATATTAAAACTTCCGGTAAATGTCATAAATTTAACGCCTTGAAGGTTAGGCCGATGCCGGTAATTGTTAATACCTTGTCAATGGCAAAATACAAAACTTTAACATTGAAATGTGTATTATAAATTAACGGCAACTATTAAATAATAAAAGTAAACTTAAAATTAAAACATTATGATTGAGATATATTTAACCTTATGTTGTTTAATAATGTGTTATTGCTAGTGGTTGCGATGCTACTAGTCATGAGATGAAAAATCTGCCAATGCTTTGTCAAAACCACTTTATTTTGTTAACAGATTCTTTATTGAAAGCGTTTTTCCAGAATGTTTGAAATTTGCAAATATGTTGGCTTTGTTGAAAAAAGCTTCGTTCTCCTAGTAATGCAACTCGTTCTTTTTCTAAGTCGTGTTGGGGATGTGTTTGAAAGTGTTGTCTTTAAACACACACACACACACACAGAGACACACACACACACACACACACACACACACACACACACAAACACACACACACACAGACATTGTCAGGCTTTTTACTGCTTTTGTTTTAGTACTTTAGTATTATGTATATGTAAATGCTGTTACCGATAGCATGGTATGCCAATAGCATTTCTCTTTCTATGTCAAAGTCAAATATAGTTGACATGGAACGTATTATCAACTCTTTAACGCAGTCTGATAAAACTGAGGTATTGTTTAATCTTTAACAAATAAAGAAAGGCGTCCAAATAGTATTTAGCTGGACAACATAAATTTAAACTTCATGGAAATCATACACATTTCGGCAAATTAAATACATATGTAGATGCCAGCTTTTCATCTGCATATAATGTTTATGGGTCAAGGATTTTTTTAAAATTTAAACTTCTCTTAATCAGATATACACGTGATGTATGTAACTTATTTAAGAATAGTCTTAGTCTGTACTACAAACCCAGCTCTTCTGATTTGGTCCGCTAAATAGCAATGGAGGGAAAATTCCATTTGAGCACGCTGATTGGTAAGTTGCTTCCATTGCAAGTTTGGCTGACGTCCCCGTTTAGTAAGCGTTCAACTGCTATGAATTGTTGGACAAACATAGAATTACCTGCTTTTTTGTTCGTGGTTTATAGACCTGATTTGGGGGATATCATGTTCTTGGATAGACTAAGAATATGCTACTATTGTATGGGATGGATGTACTGTATATGCAAAATACAAATTGGCCTATTGCAATATGATGCTGCGCTAATTGTTTAAACATACTCGTTTCAATTTCCCGTATCAGTTATGTAAACGTAATGTTAATAAATTAATCAACTCACCAACTTCTCAAAGGTTGACTTTGTCAAGACATCATTTTTTGTAAGTGAGAATGGCATGATAAAGTTCGTGACATTTTTTTTGCCACATCCCGTGTCACCTGTACAGGAAAAAACATACAGTTAATTATTATAGATGTGTAGTAATGATAATGATAACTCAGTTTATAATCAAATTCAATTGATTCTTTAATGTTTAATGTTATTATAGGTCGGGTCAGGTAAAGCAAGTCGGTTGCACGTCTGACTATCAATCTAGGTTCATGAGTTCGAATCCCATACGTCTGTAGTGTTCGCTATGACTAATTTACGTCATTGTGTCTCATTTGCATTCGTCTGTCTGATTCAGTTGGGAAAGTTTTCAGCTACTTTAAGAGGTGGATTTGCTTGAGTACTGGTTAACCTTTCAGAATCCCATGAGAGGAGTGTTTAGGTTAACTGATTAGTCTATTAGCGCATGATAGAATAAAATGATGCTAAATATTCAAACAAACAAATACACATGCGTTTATATTAGAGTTATAAAGTCATAAAGTATATTATATATTATATAAAAAAGCAAAACAAAGTATTTATTATATGATAAGGAAAAAATATACCCTTTTAAAGGGACAAACAGTAATGTTAAATTTGAATTTTATTCATGATAATGCCTAAAATGAATCGTTGCACCATTGAACATATAGTCTTGCGAATATAGTATTATCTATCCGGAAATTCATATATAAGAAAAGAATATTTCATAAAAGTCATTTTTGAAAAATATATGAGTGAACATTTTTAAAAAAAAGTTGTTACTTTGTATTCTCTTGGTTGGTTTCCCTACAATTCCATAAAAAATGCTTATATTAGATACAATTTTTTCTCTTTTATATCACGAATTATCTCGAATATATTACATATGGTGCGTTTTGACAATTAACAACGGTTATAGTATGCTTACTTATTTAACATTTTATACCAATTTGATATTGAATGAAAAGGGCAGAACTTACTGCCGCTTTAAAAAGACATTGGACTGATTTTCGATCCAATGCAAGGTATTGTAACAAGCTATCTAATGTATTAAATAATAACGGAAACAAGAAACCATAATTGTAGTATTGAGTGGGTATTGACAAGTAACATCTGTTTTGTTTAAAATAAACGTAACTCGTGTGATTTACTTAAAAACACTTGAAAATGGATTCCAATTAAATATAAATTATTGCAAATAAGCAATATTATACATACATTTGAAAACAATCAGATAACGACTGTTCGAGTCATTAAGAAGACGTTGATCAAATGCATTTTAACTGTCTTTTTGTAAAAAAACAATTTGGACAATTACTCTTGAAAAGTTTAAGAAGCCAATCTTATACGGCCATTTTTACAAATAGGGAAGGGTGAGGAGAAGTGCAACATCACGTATGTGTGCTACTTAAGGAACCCTTTATTCCACTTCATATAACCTTTTAACACTTTTAATTATATGTACCCCAATAATATGTTAATATAATATGTTAATATAGAAAAATGCTTTTGATATCAATGAAGCATTGCTGTTTTATGAGCAGATACATTCATGCTATGGGAAAGTAAAACGTTAAAAACATACTAACGCGTATATGGAGTATTGTACCGTTGATATTATCAAAAGTTTACTCAGTACAAATACATGGGAAACCCCCTAGAATACATTTAAAGCCGGGTGTGTGCCTGGATATGGACATGATATTTTGAAGACTCAATCTGAAACTGAATTTGGGTTTGTAACAAAGAGACTCGGTGATTAAATGTAATATACCAACTTTCATTCTGGTAATATTAATCATCATTTATCGTTCTTTTTTCATGTAAATAGAGGTAATTTATCGACTTCTTAACTTTTAAGAGGTAATGCATGTACAGTCTTGTCATGTTATGATTTCTTTTACATTCTGTAGTAAAATATCTCGTAATTTACATAGTTTTAGTTATTAAACTAGACAAATAGTGCTTTTATTTGACCAAAAAAAGAAATGCTGATTTACATAAAGGTGAATAATTGTCAGCCAGACAATAGAATATATCCAAAAGTCTGATGATGTTGCTTTACATACTTGGACACATATATCATTTTGTATTACTTATCAAAAGACTGAAGAGTGATTGGCAGGTCAATTTATCGATGGGGAAATCATGTGTGTCATGGGTTTATTTGTGTTTTGTCAAGTGCATGATACCTTAAGGCAGTTGCTCCGGATGGAAAGGTATATCCTGGAAATATTTTCTATAATGCTTACCTTTAAATATACTTCATCAATTATAAGAAACCTTCAGTTATGTTTATTTCATATGAACTATGGCAATTACTTGGCCTAAACAGTAGTTGCCTTTCAAAACGTGAAAGAATGTTGATTAAAAGTGATTTATTAGCGGTTACAAATTACGAACCGTTGTTTGTTGTATGGATACAAACTACATTAAACAGGATATGTTTTAGCTTATTAAACTTTTATTTAGAATGTTAAACTGCAAAATAATATATCACATTTCCAGTCTCTAAGATGATAGCTATTTGTATACATTTCTAACAAAGTTCAGTCTCCCAAATGATCTTCATAGGTATACATATAAAAACCAATATACACGTTTACACTTTCTAAAACAAAAAGTTCAGCGGCCTAACCAATATCTGAAGATATGACATAAACAACCTTTTGCTTCGTGAATTTTCATGATTTTCAATGCATTTAGAACAGCCGTATCGTATTCTCTTAAACGTGAATAAATCGAGTTTAAATCTAAATTCAGTGACCAGTAACTCTAATATGCATACTAGCTGCTTCGCTGACGGATATGATCATAAAATAGTTTTGTTTCTTTTTGTTGGAACCTATCTTTTTTATTAGAAGCTGTTTATGGAGCACTATAGGAAAATAGCGTTGCAAGGGAAGTAAAATTAAAAAATGAAATAAAAATATAATTTACGGGATTGGAAAACCGATCCACCGAGTGACAGTTCGCATATATAACCACTGCTATGCTGAAAGTTAACCGCTTATCCGAGTTTAATCTGTGATGCCTGGAAATGTCCGGAAGATTACAGATTAAACTACTAAATCACTTGATTCCACTGGTCAGGTCTGATTCCAATATCGGCGATACTAGCGAGTTTAAATACTTGTGTTTTGACGATAAACATGATCAGGATAGCCACTATTGCAATTATACGTCAAGTGTTTTATTGATTTCACAGAACATATATACGGGCCATCCCGCTTTAAATTGAATGATATATACTTTATAAAACCTGTCAAAATTCCAGTGCAATTCTATTTAAAAACACCCATGTCTAAGTTATGTATATATTTACCCATCCCCCACCACGAAAAAACTCAACCTCTTAATTGAGTTATATATTTAAAAACGTTCGATTCCAGTGTTTATATTTTAAAAAAGTTATATCGCCAAGTTGAATTATGTATTTCTAATATTATTCAATCTCCAAAATAATCTACATGTACATTGTATACATCTTAAACAAAGTTCAGTCACCAGGTTGATATACGTATTTCAAAGAAAGAACGATCTAGATGTATTGATACATCGCAAAGAAAGTTAAATCTCAAGATGGCATATGTTAAAAAATATTCAATCTCAAAATTGAATTATGTATCTCAAAGACACTTCAATTATGACGTTCATCACACCTTTAGCTCCGAGACAAAAAAATATATATCTATATTGTATTTTTAATTTTAGTTCAATTTCATAGCTGAATTGTGCAAAAAAAATTTAATATAACAAAGAACGGCCGCTAAATATATGCAAAGATATAAGTGCACATATAGACAAATTATTTTTATTGAACTTTCTTTTCAATCGGAAGACTGTTTAAGGATGACTGTAAGCAAAAAAGAATTGCAAGTGAAATTAACCAAAACAAAAAAGATACTCATTCGAACCCGGGTCGCCAGGGTTTAATCAGCGGCTGTGCCCACTATGCCATGGAGGTTGTTGCAAGTTTTAAAGTATAATGCTGTTTATACATTAATCTTTTAAAACTTAAGCCGCTATGCTTATTTTATATGTGTATACGAAAAGATATAAGCCTTAGTAATAAATCAATGGTACTATGAAAAAACATATAGAAAGACCGAAAATAGTCCCTAGATAGCTGGTATTTATATCAGAGAGGAACAAGGATATTCGGCAATTCGGTACTCTATTTGTTTCAGTGGTAGAATTTCATAGACGTCTTTTACTTTTTGAAAGCTACTAGCTATAGAACATATATCCTACGAAGCTTTGAACCGCGACTACCATACCTAGGCAAATTAGCCCAGGTAAAATATTAAAAAATATTACGCAGCATTGTCTCGGTAAGACGTCGTTCGAATAAATTTAACTTTTTTTTTTGTTACTCAGATGTACATATTATAGATGATATAGCAACGACAGCATCCACCCTAACAACAATATATATCCTGAGTAACTGTCAAATAATTGAGATAAATACGTACAGTTATCAGATAATTGCAAGATATTATAAGATAATAAATACTTACATTTGCCAGACACAACCTGCAGTCCAAGGAAAAAAAACGAGAAACCGAGTACTGCTTTCATCATTGCGTACGCACAACTCCTGAATGCGCCAAACGCATAAAAAAATATTTATATAGCACATGCGACGTACACATGTTACATAATGAATGTACTGATAGAGTATGTACTGATATATATTATGAACTGATTTAGTATGTACTGATAAAGTCTGTACTGATTAATTTAATATAGTATATAGTCGTGCCCCATATACCATTTTGTACTTTTAAGATGTGTTGCTATGTAAGGACTGTTTAATATTAAGCAAACGGCGTCACCTACTTTACGACATTTTCGGTGAAAATAACTACGCAATATCTAAGTATACTTATGTATTTTAGCTTAATTGAGAAGTAAACTCAGAGCTTATATGAACCGCTCTCTGGACCGCTTCCTGGGTAAACCTAATACTGGGTGTTTGTGTTGTTTTTAAAGACATCAAATCGAGCTGAGGATCTAACCCGCAACCGCCAGCGTGAGCGTCCAATACTCTATCCAATATTTGATATTTGTGTTACGTGATAGTTCAGATGTGCTGATTTGTTTATATATTTATTTTGTTAGGTGGATTATTAATCATTGTGATAAGCATATCCAATTTTAAAACACATCCGTCACACGCTATCAGGAATAGGGATCACCGTGGAAACAAGAAACTCGACTATGCAAGAAATATATATGTCCCCTGCCAGGGAGGGCTGTCCTAACGTGCCTGTACTTTGTTTGGAATCTGGGTGCTAAGTTTAAAAAATATAGCTTAGTTACTTTTTTGTATTACGACAGAATCTAGGTTGTATCTGTAATAATATATAATGTTGTTGCCATAGCAAACACAATTTTTGCACGACTGAAAAAATACAATGACTTTCAGTATCTCCTTATTGCCCTCTATTTACATGCAAAATTGTCCGATTATCACGAAAGTATATATATATCTATATGCCTTCACACAACTGTGGCATTTTTACATTTAAGATACATTCTACGGAAACGTATATTGACCCCCTTATATAGGTGTGAGCCTACCTTGATTTTTGTTCTTTATTCAATAGTAAATAATAAAAGTTTGAAGGCCTGTCAATAATAGAGACAACCAAATGAAAGAAGTGAAAGTTATATTTTATTATTTGCCAACCTCTGCACTACCCAAATATGAGAACAGTAGGGGTCATGTGTAATTAAAGAGATCAGTGTGACCACTGTAAACAAAATGAAAGTAGACTACGAAATCATGTATTCATACCCTAACATCCAAGCATCATTTTTTTTTCTAAATTCATAATACAAACATGACAATACTTTCAAAATTTTCAAAATACATCAATGTCATTCAAATAAAATAATGAGTATTACAATAAGGAAATACATTTTTAAATAAGAAGAAACAGGGATTATTTTTAACCGCCATTATGCGATGAAGGGTTTATCTTGAGTTATATATTATTATTACGAAAATGCATGTTTCACGTGATTATATAATTATTATAATAATGAGTCATAATATAAATAACCTTATTTCCTTTTTTTATATTCGAGCGATAATTATATTAAACGTTGTTTCCTCAATTTGTAATTTTTATGCAATTTTACATTTAGTTTTAATGTATGCTAAATGGTTTTGTAAATAAATGCTGTTGGATTTATTGTGAGTGATATATTGATATTACAAAAACTATGTTTCTCGCAATTATATATATATATATGTATATATATATATGTATCATATATAAGTTTTTATGGACAGAGGAGCGTTTCAGTTACAGGGGAGGCCAACCTGGCGAGAGAGTGTGGGAGGAAGTACCCCCTCCTACTGTTGAGGTTACGGGGGCCTCCTCCGGATCATTTTGATAACTTAATCACCAGCTGAGATTTTAAGATAAAGAAATGGTTATTAAAACTCCAATATTTTGTGATTTTTATATATTTTATTAAGAAAGAAATCATCAAACTATTAAAAACGAACTTTGACCGGGTTTTAAACCCGGTACCTCATGCACTGGAAGAAATACGTGAGAAGAGATCTGGGCGGGTGTGAATCTTGGTTGTGGGCGTATGGGTGTCCTTCCCGGCAAAATTTGATACATTGTATTAAAACAAACAACAGAATTTGTGTATGTTTTAATTAGAAAAATGGTTGTTAATTATACCAGTGTGGGAGTGGGTCCCTGCTGGTAGAGGTACGAGGGCCGACCCCAGAAAAAAAGTTATTTAAAACACCAAATGCTGTATTCTAGTGAGTTCTCAGGAAAATAACAGGGTTGACATTTACTTCAGTGTAGGAGAGGATGTCCCTTTTTGGTGGGAATAAGATGGACCTCCTCTTGAAATCTTAAAAGCCAATTTCGGCGTTATAGTAAGTTTTAGAGGAAAACTGGTTGTTATTTACTCTAATATTTTCACGGTGACACTTAAATGTTTTTCTTAAGAAAAAATATTGAAGTATTAAACAGGAACTGTCACTGGGCTGTAAACCCCGCTCACTGTAAAATAAAAAAGAGGAAGAGTGTGGGAAGCGGGTTGGTAGCGGTGTTGGGGCCTCCTCAGGAAAAAAAAATACTGTATTCTAGTAAAAATATTGTTATCATTTACTCCAGATGTCTGGTATTTTGTGACACATTTTACGTACTGTTTTATTTTTTCATTGCTTTTTAATGCATAGGAATGTCAAACACGAAAATTAGGCCTCACTGTTAAAATCGGAATTTCCACGGCGAAAAACATATTGATGGAAGGGCATAACGACATGTCATTTACATACGTAAAATTCGCACGTTTTCCATGCAAAGATTTCCGCCATCTTTGATACAGCTGTTGATGATTTTAGACGCGGTTTTACTTTATCTAGATCGCATTATATATCGAGGAAAGGTAGGTATTAGTATTGATGAATTAAGCTGCATAATAATGATTTATAACATTCAAAACTTATTTGAACTATTGTTTTGCGATGTGCCAAGTTTTCCAAAGGGTAACGCCATTCGATGTCGTTTGTTTACTTTGTTTTCTCTCTTTATTTTTTTATCTACTGTACATTTTGTTTAGTTGAAATGTCGTACAATGCAGTAAGTAAATATTTTATAAAGAAATTGTAGTTCACAACGAGCTGAATTGGACCATTGGTTAAATTTATTAACTTTTACGTAAACATTGAACGTTGTATCAGCTGATTGGAATGGTGGTTTTCTTTTTTGTTGTGATGCGTGAAAGGATTATTTTGTTGTGTTTTTTTAACGGGAATCGTACTGTGCACTGGTTCTATTTTGCGTTCTTTCCTATCTGTTTCCATGGCTTGATGTCATCCATGTATCATGCACCGTCTTGCGCTGTACACATGGTCACACAATGGTGTCAAGGTCACAATTGTTTATGCAATTCTTGGTTTCCGACTGCGCATGTCAGTCTGCATGAAGGAATATATACATGTGCGAATTTTTATTAAATGTTGCCATGAATTATAAAACAATAAGCATATGCTTTCCAAAGCAGTTGGTTTACATTCAAAAATAAAGTGCTTGTGATAATGCTTTGCTTCATGATTGAGGATGTTTATGGCCGACATTTCCATCAATTATTGTTTCAAAGTAATGCCCTGTGTGTCTGTTGTTTCGATGTTCCTTGCATAATTACTTATTTTTTATTCCCGTGCATAATAATGTTAACAACATGGAGAAGCTGATGTTACTGTTTTAAGCCCTCTGCCATTAATTTATAAAGAGAAGGAGAGGCAACTGGTTGAAATTTGTGAAGACAAAATGTGTTTTTATTTCAATATTTTCTTATTGCTAATTCTGCTTACAATGCTTTTCAGATTAGGTCTTTACGGAGTGACGTTGGCGTAAAGCAGCATGGTGTAATGTGACGCATTTGGTTCTGATTACAACCATACATTTTCGCATTTTGCCAGTGCTCTCAACTTCTTTGCACAATAATGATTAGATGTCGGGCACTAACAGTTATCTAGCTTTTAATACACTCCCACTCAACTTAGAACACAAATCGTAATTCTCACACTGCAGAATGAAAATGTCATCAAAACAATACTATTCTTAGATATTTGTGTAAAAACTGTTGGCGTGCTTGTGGCTACAAAAATGTGTATACTGCACTAAAATAACGGCGAATTACCATGAATTTCCCTTAACACATATTACAATATGTATCATGCATATAAATCAAGTACAATTTAAGGCAAAAAGGTCTGGCCACAAGTTCTCTCAAAATTAGATACGGCCATTCCCTTTCAGCTATATTTTGCAATATTACTAAAATAGGAAAAGGTCGGAGAGAAAGGAAAGTTTAAAAGAGAAAATGTATATAAAGGATCTCTTTCTTTTTCAATCTGTCGTCCATGCGCACTTGTCAAGAATTCAAATTTCAGTAGCACTACCGTGTCACAATTAGCCTTATTATTTTCGTGATTCGTGAGAGTTCCCCAAACCCCCGTGTAGGATGAACATGGCATTGATGTTGTTTTTAAAAAGAGTACATAAATATGCCAGATGTTCATTTCTCGTGTTAAACTTGCGATGTGTATTTGAATATGCATATGTTTCATCAGAAAAAGAATCTAACGTATACACGTGGACCTATTGGGAGATTGACTTCAAGTGAGTAATCTTGTTCAAAAAATGAAATGTATTATTTTTATTATTATTCTACACTTAGCATAACCTGGTCCGCGAATACCTCTTCGCCGGATACACATACAATCAGATGATAGTAATCCTGCACTGTTGTCATGGGATCAATATCAGGTATATACAGTATTTTCACGCAATTTTATAATAATGTTAACATCCGCCATGTGGGTAGACGTCGGTCCAAACTAACGATTATCTATACTGTACGGAATAGCTAATCTATACTGTACGTAACAGCTAATCTATACTGTACGGAACAGCTAATCTATACTGTACGTAACAGCTAATCTATACTGTACGGAACAGCTAATCTTTAATGAATGGAACTGCTAATATGCCGCTCTTGTAGTTCCAATATATTCGTAATAATATTGAGTAGCGTTATCAAAATTAACTGATAGCTTTATCAAATATATTATTATCTGGTTATTCACAAGTAATTATCTCCATATATATATATTGCATACATTGTTAATGAGCATCTGAAAAGATAAAAAAAATCCGAAATTAAACCACAATATCTCTTTTATCTTTTTAGCAAGTAGTTGAAAGTATTATGCACTCAGAAAAAGTTTTATTGGAGTATTGTAGTCCGGTGGAGATCTTTTTAAAAAGGGAATCATGTTTTTTATAATAAAAAGAAAGGAATAGCGTGAAAATTGGCCCCGGATTACCTAGGATAAGTATGTGCTTACAACGTGTAAATTTCAAATTGAAAAATTATCTGCATTATTTTTAATTTTTAAAAATTGATAAATTATTTAAAGACATATTTATCTTGTTAATGGCAGGCTGGTGTCAGTATGCGCAGATAGATGTAACAGGAAGATTACAATATTATAAAAGTGTTTTAACTAGAAGGAGTAGTTGTATTTGGAAAATGTTATATATGTCATGACAAAGGTTTCAAACAAGGTGATAGTTTTATTTCATATTTTTTATGATACGGTGTTGTAATTGTGTTTTGTTCACTATTAGTTAACATCATTTCAATTTGGATAAATTTAATTTTATGTAAAACGGTTAGAATAATTTTTTTTATTATTTTCATGGAATGCGTATTTTGCGTCATCATTATTTCATCATCATCGTCACCATCACCATCATCAGCAGCAACTGTATCAATATCATCGTCATTATCATCCGCATATTCTTTTTCTTCATCTCCTTCTTCTTTTTCTTCACCATCATCATCATCATCATCATCATCATCATCATCATCGTCAACGTCATTGTCATCGTGAAAAAATGAAACAATAATATTAATGATAATATTATTTATAATAATAATAATAATAATAATAATAATAATAATAATAATAATTATGATAATACTAGTGATGATAATATTACTAATAATACTGAATAATGACTTCTCAACTGCACCATTGTTGGTGTTTTTTTGTAATAGTATGTTATGCTATACTGGATATTTTACTGAGTTTTACCGCAATTATAAATCTATATATATTTTTGCTTTTATCGTTCACTTATATTGCAAACATAATATATAATTATTCTCTACGTAACACCATCCTATGTCTAACAGATCCGTATCCTAGGGTAAAAATGCCACAAGCCACCAATCTCAAATTGCGGTGCGATATTGATCTGTCTCCGGTCGATCTGGATACGGTATTCAACCATGTTGTTCAGATCAGTGCGGCGACCAGGGACCGGTAATTATAGTTTTGTATGTTTATATGAATCAGATCAGGAAATATAACAAAGCTGTTGACAGTTAGGTGCTGCAGTGATCTAGGTGTTAGGATACTTGCTGTTAGTGCTAATGTACTTAACACAGGTTTCCAACTAATATATGAATGGTCCGAAAAATGACCAGTGAGTTTAAACCCTAAAAACACCGACCAACGATATCATGACGTTTCTGTCGATGTAATGTTTTTGATGATCAGTCTCTTCCAATGTTCATAAACGAAATCAATTTAAATACGAACGTGAATTTATTTCCAGTACGAAGCGATTTACTTAGTAGTATACAATGCCTTAGTACACAGGTTCTTCCAACTTATACCACCCCCTCCCCCTCACCCCTCCTACACGCGATGGCGATGTGGTCGTAAATACTTTATGTGATGAAGTTTTACCCCCCCCCCCCCCACACACACACACACAACACCACCAGCACCACCCCCAACACACACACACTACACGCCCGGTGGTCAAAGACGATGTGGTCGTAAATACTTTATGTGAGGAAGTTTTGCCCACCCCTTCCTACACGCACGGTGGTCAAAGGCGATGATGTCGTAAATACTCTATGTGAGGAAATCTTGCCTACCCCTTCCTACACGCCCGATGGTCAAAGGCGATGATGTCGCAAATACTTGATGTGAGGAAGTTTTGCCCATCCCTTCCTACACGCCTGATGGTCAAAGGCGATGATGTCGCAAATACTTGATGTGAGGAAGTTTTGCCCATCCCTTACTACACGCCCGATGGTCAAAGGCGATGATGTCGTATATACTTTATGTGAGGAAGTTTTGCCCCCCCCCCCCCCCAGCACCCTTCCCATCCCCTATTCCTACACGTATGATGGTCAAAGGCGATGATGTCGTAAATACTTTATGTGAGATAGTTTTGCCCACCCCTTCCTACACGCCCGATGGTCAAAGGCGATGATGTCGCAAATACTTTATGTGAGGAAGTTTTGCCCACACCTTCCTACACGCCTGATGGTCAAAGGCGATGCTGTCGCAAATACTTTAATTGAGGAAGTTTTGCCTACCCCTTCCTACACGCCCGATGGTCAAAGGCGATGATGTCGCAAATACTTTATGTAATGGAAGTTTTGCCCACCCCTTCTTACACGTCCGATGGTCAAAGGCGATGATGTCGTAAATACTTTATGTGAGGAAGTTTTGCCCCCCCCCCCCACCACCACCCTCCCCTCCCCCCTTCCTACACGTATGATGGTCAAAGGCGATGATGTCGTCAATACTTTATGTGAGGTAGTTTTGCCTACCCCTTCCTACACGCCCGATGGTCAAAGGCGATGATGTCGCAAATACTTTATGTGAGGAAGTTTTGCCCACCCCTTCCTACACGCCCGATGGTCAAAGGCGATGATGTCGCAAATACTTTATGTGAGGAAGTTTTGCCTACCCCGTCCTACACGCCCGATGGTCAAAGGCGATGATGTCGCAAATACTTTATGTGAGGAAGTTTTGCCCACCCGTTCCTACACGCCCGATGGTCAAAGGCGATGATGTCGTAAATACTTTATGTGAGGAAGTTTTGCCTACCCCTTCCTACACGCCCGATGGTCAAAGGCGATGATGTCGCAAATACTTTATGTGAGGAAGTTTGTCCACCCCTTCCTACACGCCTGATGGTCAAAGGCGATGATGTCGCAAATACTTTATGTGAGGAAGTTTTGCCCACCCGTTCCTACACGCCCGATGGTCAAAGGCGATTATGTCGCAAATACTTTATGTGAGGAGGTTTTGCCCACCCCTTCCTTCACGCCCGATGGTCAAAGGCGATGATGTCGCAAATACTTTATGTGAGGAAGTTTTGCCCACACCTTCCTACACGCCCGATGGTCAAAGGCGATGTTGTCGCAAATACTTTATGTGAGGAAGTTTTGCCCACCCGTTCCTACACGCCTGATGGTCAAAGGCGATGATGTCGTAAATACTTTATGTGAGGAAGTTTTGCCCACCCGTTCTTACACGCCCGATGGTCAAAGGCGATGATGTCGCAAATACTTTATGTGAGGAAGTTTTGCCCACCCGTTCCTACACGCCCGATGGTCAAAGGCGATGATGTCGTAAATACTTTATGTGAGGAAGTTTTGCCCACCCCTTCCTACACGCTCGATGGTCAAAGGCGATGTTGTCGCAAATACTTTATGTGAGGAAGTTTTGCCCAACCCTTCCTACACACCTGATGGTCAAAGGTGATGATGTCGTAAATACTTTATGTGAGGAAGTTTTGCCCACCCCTTCCTACACGCCCGATGGTCAAAGGCGATGATGTCGCAAATACTTTATGTGAGGAAGTTTTGCCCAACCCTTCCTACATGCCCGATGGTCAAAGGCGATGTTGTCGCAAATACTTTATGTGAGGAAGTTTTGCCCACCCGTTCCTACACGCCTGATGGTCAAAGGCGATGATGTCGTAAATACTTTATGTGAGGAAGTTTTGCCCACCCGTTCCTACACGCCCGATGGTCAAAGGCGATGATGTCGCAAATACTTTATGTGAGGAAGTTTTGCCCACCCGTTCCTACACGCCCGATGGTCAAAGGCGATGATGTCGTAAATACTTTATGTGAGGAAGTTTTGCCCACCCGCTCCTACACGCCCGATGGTCTAAGGCGATGTTGTCGCAAATACTTTATGTGGGGAAGTTTTGCCCATCCCTTCCTACACGCCCGATGGTCAAAGGCGATGATGTCGTAGATACTTTATGTGAGGAAGTTTTGCCCAAACGTTCCTACACGCCCGATGGTCAAAGGCGATGATGTCGTAAATACTTTATGTGAGGAAGTTTTGCCCACACCTTCCTACACGCCCGATGGTCAAAGGCGATGTTGTCGCAAATACTTTATGTGAGGAAGTTTTGCCCACCCCTTCCTACACGCCTGATGGTCAAAGGCGATGATGTCGTAAATACTTTATGTAAGGAAGTTTTGCACACCCGTTCCTACACGCCCGATGGTCAAAGGCGATGATGTCGTAAATACTTTATGTGAGGAAGTGTTAACCGCCCCACATTATTAACATATTAATATATACTTCTTCTGTTTCTATTTATCTAATAACGTGCCAGTTTTATAATTTCGGATGCCATGTCATCATCCAATCACGTTGTTGATGAAATGGTCTTGTAAACATTATCGTCCTTCTACTCAACACAATCTATCAACATTGGCGGAACCCAATGTCAACGTATGTTCTGTCGCAAAAGTATAAACATTCAACCTCTATCTGCAGGATCAGAGTTTACAACAGTCCGAGCTCATATTCAACTGAATCATGCTCATATCAACCGATTTAAATTCATGCTAGAATGAAAGCAATTGTGACTGCTTGCAGGAAAGATATTTATTAAGATAAATGAATTCCTGAACATATCTAAATAAACAACAACAGATGACCAATCAATGTCGTCATATGGTAATTAAAAACTTAAAATTCAAAGAGTAGTTTGGATGCGGTGTTTGCATACGTCCAACCAATCAAATGTTATTGATAGCTTATCAACCGTTAAGTTTATTAATATCACATATATTTCATGGCGATATTGATAAACAAAACCGAGGAGAGCCGATTGGCAAAGATACAAAAGCTAATGGATAAAGAACACCGATTTCAAAACAACGTCCAAAGCCGAGTGATAGAGAGAACGACTAGATCTCTGAAAGAGAGACAAAAGCTACTACAATTGCTCAGTAAAGAATACAAATTTGACAATTTTGTAGCGATGCAACAGGGCTTCGATTCGAATCAAATAGATACAAAGAAGATCGCAAGACGTTACGTCATTGAGTCACGTGCATTCAATTCCGGATTTAACACGAAAGCGATGCGACCGAAAGTCTTGACCCAAATGAAAAACTTTGATTGTTGAAGAAGAAATTACTTGCGGCAAACAAACAACCAAATATTAAAATAAATATAGCAAATATAGCAATGAGTAACACGACATTTTACAGGATGCTCCATGACAGAGAACACTGGCGTGACTACAACACAAACACAAAACAAAAATGGACGCCCGCAGACGACAACGTCAATGTCTATTGTAATAGAAAAACGACTTAATAGACCAAAACAAAATCTGTTTGGTATGACAATGCGAACTTTAGGTCAAGTATATTTTCAAGAGTCTGTTAACACAGTTCAGAATCCAGAAGTACAAGTAAAAGACAGTTAGTTAAACAGCAGTTTAAGGATATTTCATGGCCGAGTGGTTTAAGACGCTGTCTCAATACCACCTACTTCTAAATGCTGAGGTCGTGCGTTCGATATCAGCTCTGTTCCAAAACTGTGAGAAAGTTTGCCAGTTTCAATGACGAGGGGAGTGGTTTTAAATACTCAAATTCGAGGATCGATCTCAACTCAGCGGAAAAAACGCAGGAAATGCATGTCAGGGGAAAAATATTTTTGGTGTGTTGGTTTATTTGTAAGCATCTCTAATATATCAACCAATATTTATTTTGATGTTTGGGCCACATGTCGGACACATGCTGTTTTATATTTGTTTGCGAAATACAGAATATGATACAAGAAATTCTTATTGCCGGATTACCATTCGTCTACTTCATTTATGCAAACAAAATTATGTTTGAAAATGTAGCAGCACTATCTACTAAGGTATTTGATATCTCAATGTACTTTTATTGTACATTGTATGTTTCTTTTCTTTTGTAAAATCAGAAAACAGCTATTAAACCATTCAGACAATGACAACGGGAATACACATCGGTTTCTGTAAAATACCATTTTTATTTTATCGAACGAATATTGTAGTAAAGTGATGAGGACACGAGAGTGTTTGTGTTAACCGGGGATGGGTGGGTTGCGTCTCATGTTAACCGGGGATGGGTGGGTTACGTCTCATGTTAACCGGGGATGGGTGGGGTACGTCTCATGTTGACCGGGGATGGGTGGGTTAAGTCTCATGTTAACCGGGGATGGGTGGGTTACGTCTCATGTTAACCGGGGATGGGTGGGTTACGTCTCATGTTAACCGGGGATGGGTGGGGTACGTCTCATGTTGACCGGGGATGGGTGGGTTACGTCTCATGTTGACCGGGGATGGGTGGGTTACGTCTCATGTTAACCGGGGATGGGTGGGTTACGTCTCATGTTAACCGGGGATGGGTGGGTTACGTCTCATGTTGACCGGGGATGGGTGGGTTACGTCTCATGTTGACCGGGGATGGGTGGGTTACGTCTCATGTTGACCGGGGATGGGTGGGGTACGTCTCATGTTGACCGGGGATGGGTGGGTTACGTCTCATGTTGACCGGGGATGGGTGGGTTACGTCTCATGTTGACCGGGGATGGGTGGGGTACGTCTCATGTTGACCGGTGATGGGTGGGTTACGTCTCATGTTAACCGGGGATGGGTGGGTTACGTCTCATGTTAACCGGGGATGGGTGGGTTACGTCTCATGTTAACCGGGGATGGGTGGGTTGCGACTCATGTTAACCAGGGATGGGTGGGGTACGTCTCATGTTAACCGGGGATGGATGGGGTACGTCTCATGTTTAATCCGCTTTATTCCAAGTGTGTCATAGATGGTAAACTTCAAACTTTTGGTTAAAAATGCTGTCATTTAGCAATGTTTTCGAAATAATAATTGATTATTTAGCGTCATTTTTATGCCATCGAGGGCTAACAAACGATGAGTTAGCCTAACCACTGTTTCCTGGGATCCTGAAAGGTTATCACTCGAGCACATCAAATCTCCGCAAGTAACTGATAACTTTCCCACTTGAATCAGCGGTGAGAGACGAATGATAATGAGACACAATGTCGTATATCAGTCATCACGGAGACTGTTGCCGGGCGGGGATTCGAACTCACGACCCCTGTATTGATAGTCAGACGGTTAGCCGACTGAGCTAATCGAAATAATAATAAGAGTCTTGTCCGCCGATACCGATTTGCAATGACCACAGTATGTCATTATAGTCAGGACCAATTTACTCTAATATCCATTGAAATTGTCCACCCATAGAAGGGGAGAAATTCGTTAATCGCACTGTATTTAATTTCACTTTAGGTTTCTTCCCTTTATTGATTTTTCGTCATTACTGCACTCCTGCGGCAAACGCGTTTACTGCGTGGTTCTCTAAAATTATCGCGTACTGTCTGCTAATTTGAGGTTGAGCCAGCGTTAGCTAACATTTAACTGAACTGAACGCAGCTAAGGCCTCAGATATCATATCTGTAATATCAGGTCTCCGATATTATATATGTAATATTGTTAAACCTGTAAGTTTATCTTACAGTGAACTTATATGGAAATCGTTTTATTCAAGTTTAAAAATAGTTATTATTTATGTAAAATCATGTTTTAATGTACTTGTTTTATGAGCCAGGTACATTTCTACACGTTAATCCGTTTAGCAAAAATCTATCCGCTTTATCGTACATGTAATGATAATTTTATTAACTATCTGTTCTTGTTTGAAAGCCACCAGCTTTACAATTAATCCATGCGGCTGTTATCAATTCAAAACTTGAAACTAGGGGGAGAGTTGCCAAGATTAAAAAAAGACTCGCCAAATTGTATTGTTTTTTAAATGGTTACTATAGGTCACATGTGCTAGTAACATGGTAATTTTATTAAAGTGCATTAAACACTTTTTAGTTATGAAATAGGAGTTAACAGGTTAGGAGTTAGTCGCAGAAGGTGTACTTTAGTTTCGTTCTT